>JAKSZP010008142.1:0-123586 GCA_022478985.1 Massospora cicadina | reverse complement strand
CAACTGGAAGCAGTTATTATTCCCAAAGCTGTTGGAAAGAGCAGCTATTGTTCAGGCTGATCATAAGGTTGTCGGGCATATAGGCCTGAAAAAAACAACTTATCATGTTCACCAGTACTGCTACTGGGAGTCAATTAACTACAATGTCGCCAACTATCTAGCTTAATGTGTGGAGTGCCAGCTGCACAAGCCACATAAGAATACAACTGGATACTGACTGGTCTGCCCTAAATTTGCTTGGTATATGGTGTCCATTGATGTGATGGGACCACTGATGATGAGCACAGGAGGAGTCAAGTACATAATAGTTGCTTTTGATCATCTGACGAGATTTGCCAAGATGAAGGTCCTGGAAAAAGTAAATGGAACCAGCACCATGAAGTTCATTCCTATATTAGGTAGTATATTGACATGGATGCCCGCAGGTCCTGCTTGGTGATAATGGGACAAACTTCACATCTCATGTGATCCCACAACTGAATGAGATAATGGGGATCAGAGGAGTCATGTCTGTACCTTACCAACTGGAGACAAACGGACTGGTAGAATGAGTGAATGGAACGCTGTTCATGACGCTGAGGAAGCTGATTGCAGGAAGAACTTCCACGTGAGGAATGTACCTGAGTTTGGTGACATTTGCCTACAATATAAGTCATCATACGGCGGTGGGAAAACTCCGTTTGAATTGCTATATGGGAGGAAGGCCGCGTTGCCACCAATTTTATATTTGGTGGTGGAACCAACATTGGGGATGAGTGCCAAACAGTACTTGAACTGACTGAAGAATATCCTTATTGAGATGCAATTGCAAGCATTTGATACTACATTGAAGAAAAAGATATAAGCTAAATTGACATACAATAAGAACCAACTGGCCTTATCAGAATATCAAATAGGCAAAAGAGTGGCCTATTGTAATACGCATGGTTTCTGAGAAGAAACAAACTGGATGCATTGTGGTTGGGTCCGTTAGAGATTATCATCAAAACGGCAACTGATGCCTACTCCATCAAGAATCTCTTGGATGGAAGAGTTGTAAATCATATCTATGTTAAGTATTTGAAGTGATAGATCTATGAAAAAAATAAAAGAATTCCCAAAGAACTGATGAACCATTAAGTTGGTCATGTACTGATGATTAGGTCAAGTACAAAAAAAGGACCTCTGAATCAATCTAGATGGTCAAGTCCAAAAAAGGACCTCTGACCATAGAAAACTGTTAGGTTTAAGTACCAAGGACCCAGTTTGAGGGAAAAAATAAAGAAAGATGGACCGCTGAACCAAAACAAGGTCAAGTCCTATGAAAAAAAGAAGAAAAAAATAAAAGATTGATAAAAGTATTGGAAAAAAGAATATAAACTGCATAGAAAAAACCAATAATTTATAATTTTTATTTTTATTGATTATTTTGATATTGGGATGATTCTGCCTATGTCGCCTCTTGGGGGAGGGAGGAAGGATTGTAGTAGGAATGAATAGCCCATCAAAATCAATGTGAGATTGAACGCTAGTGAGGGCTAGCTCTACGTAAAATCAAGTTCTTTAAGCAGATGCAGATCCCTGTGAGAAAGTGACTAGAGAAAGGAAATTGAAACGTTGGAAGAAGCCAATTGCAAAACCCTGGAGCGGGGAGGAAAGCAATAGTAAAGAAAGAGGCAGTTGGAAAATAACCCTGAGTAATCCCAATATGGTACTGGATCCAGAAGATTAGTCTTTAGCGCCTGCTGATGGGCTTCATCAAGAACACCGGACATATGGGCTGGCAGCAAACAAGGGATGCTAGATGAGGGTTGCCAAAACATGCCCCCTACTAAAGCCATCAGTGGAAGATACTGATGAGAAGCGCCAGAGATGAGATAGTCATGCAGGGAGAAAATGGCACCCTGCAAGCAACAACTACGGGCTTCTCAGAAGCTGATGCTGAAGGAATGGTGAAACCTGAGAGAGGCTGGAAGCTTCATGGCCTAACTTCAAAGAACTTGGCTGGCAAAGTGAAGAGCATAAGCGGCGATATCCCAATCTAGGATGTTCTCAAGATCAGAGGGATTCAGAGCTAAAGATAAAGCCTCAGTGACTTGGGCCCATAGTTCAGCATAGGGGAGCTCAAAATGAATACTATTACCAATGGTGAGCTTGGTAGCCAAGACAGTGGGTTTGTAGTATTGTCTGAGTCAAAAGAGGAACTCAGGAAGCAAGTCTGACCTCACAAGAAAAGAGTGATCAAGAGTGAAAGGCATAATTTCAGGAGCATTTATGATAATGTTCAGTGCATCTGCAAAAGGAGCCAAATCCAGGAGAGTTTAAAAATCCAACTCTGGAATAGATGACAGAGGAAAAATCAGCTTCAAGTTGTTCAAAATGATTGCAAGCCTGGCTTTGGAAGAATTGGTTACCGTTTCTGGTAATTTGATGGAAGGACTAGCTGTTGGTGCCAGATTAGGCGTATGAGTCCTGGAAGGACTGTAGAAGAGGTTCCGTCATGCATCCTAACTCATCTGCTGGAGGAGCTGATGATCTTGATTAGACAAAATGTTTAGTAGCTGTTAATACCATGACTCAGAATTTGACATATGAGCTGAATGAGAGGGGGGATGTCAGACTTATATGGAAGTCAACAATATGCACTCTACAATCCATTAAGCTCCAATTTTGGAGAAATTAAACTCAAAATTAATGGGATAAGCTCTCCAAGAGAAGAATTAAGAATGACATGAGCCAAGAGGTATGAGAGAAAAATAACAAGGGTGAAAATAAATAGGAATTCCTAATTGAGATGCAAAGCGAACATTGACAGCAAGAGTCTCCTGTCTAGGACGAGGAGAAAATCAGGAAATTGAGGACGCTGGACCAAGAATCCTGAATATGACAGTGGGTCATATGCCCTGATTGGGGGAAAACCAGATCTCAGGACTAATATTGTCACAAGTAAATTGATCAGCCCAGCATGACAGTAGATCATGGGGACCACGCTCTAAGTAGGCAGTAGCGAGGAGTAAGAGGAATAGAGTCGCATGACAAAGGTCATCCTGAGAAGTGTTGAATATTGGTGATTGTACTCTGCTTGAGCCAATAAAATTTTTGACTGAGTGTCTGAGGCGGTGTTCTTCTGACCTGGTCCTTTTCTCTCTTTAAATCTAGGCAAGAGGAGAGATTTAATGGATTTTTGCCATATTCTCAGCTGGCTAGATTATCAGGAATCACTAAGGGATAGTTCCCTAATGTGAGGTGAATTGGAAATTGGTTGACCCTAATTTCAGGGTAAATATGTTTGGTGCTTTTAGGATATTACCTGGTCAGGTCCATCGGGATAAATCTGGACAAATTCTTAAGATCTTTTCAGGCAGAGTTTCCAATGAATTAGGGGTATCTGATAGTGATTAACTATCAGGTGTACTAATTTGGGATTGGTTGGGTTTCATCATTGACTTATTGGGAATGTAAGGAGTAAGCTGCGAGGTGAGTGATGCTGCCTGCAACTAGTGAATCAATCAGTTGGTTTGTGACCTGCCTTAATGGGTAACAAGTTCCATTACCTAAGCAGGTCGCTTGCCAAATATGGCTGGTTCGCTTGGATTGAGAGGACAACTTTAGGGAAACGTTTTCCAACTCTTTCCGTTTTAGTTCTTGAGGATATCCAATGACAGAATCCTAGCCAGGATGGGGAAGACCATCGCTGCTGAGATAAGGATAAGTAATTCAATGGCAACAGCTGTGTAAGTCTTGGGGACCAGCCCTTGAAGCTGGATAGGGCTCAGCACCCTTTCCAGACAAAGAGGGGGCCAAAGGCTCCTGTGGACCCTCTGTCACAACTGGTTGAGCTTGCCCACATGATAGATGAGCGCTCTATGACAGCTTTTCTCCCCAAAGCTGCCCCATTCCCTCCCCTTCCCTCCTCTTCATCCTGGTAGGATTGATAGAGGGGGTCTGCAGGGAGATGGTTCACGTCAGGGGGCTTGGAGGGGGTCCGGAGGCCACCTACTCCTCAGGCCAGCCAGGGAAAAAACTGAGAAAATTGCAATTCCCAGTGTCAGAGCCTGGCTGGTAAAGTCTGGACTGGGGGGATGGTTCAGGTCATCTGGGTTCAGGAACCAGATTGGAATATGACTCAGATTGAAAACATGGGTGCAAACAGCTTGGATTATTGGGTCCGACATTCTGAGGCAGTTCCAGGAGGTTCAGATCGAGTGAGCCAGCTGATTGTGGGATTGGACCAAATTGAAATGAACCCAATCCATGGACTCTTGGTTTCTGAGATGAATCTGAAATGCCCAAGCCATGCAAATTGGCTGAGTCAGTCATCAGAGCCCAGATTGGAAGCATCAATTTGGCTTGGTCGCAAGAAGTTGGGAAAATTTGCAAAAATTTTATAAGCTTCTGCCAAATTAGGAGCCGCCTTTCACCCCCCTCTGAGTCAGCCAACCAAATTCTCTCCCCATTCCCCCAAACAACCAATCCCTCAACTTCTCCCTATGCCTATCAAACCATTTAAAAGGCAACTGTCCCCACTGAGACAGTTGTCAGTTCATTCTTTTTAGCCTTGTCAAAATAAAATATGTGCATCCGCTTTGTTTGCTGCAGACTCTGCCCATTGTTAACACAGATTTAAACCATCATTCCATCATTCAATATGATGAGATGCGCTGCTGTCCAGATCCTTTTCCCAGTGTTTTAGACTGGATTATTCAGTTGCTCAATCCCACCACGTGGCAGCAGATTGCTGACGCAATAATCTGGCCTGCCCCCAAAGGCAAGTCCACTGTTCCATTTGTTCCTTTGCATCCATTAAATGGAGACCATTCCATTTATTCAGATGTCGAGTCTGCCAAATCTGCTCCCCAGGGAGAGCAATATCAAGGCATCTCTGGCCCGCTGCATGTGTGTTTGGCTCCATTCGCCACCCCTGCCACTGCGGGTCCAGCTCACCAGCAGGACTCTGATTGTCCCCATTTGGGGAAGCTCAGTTACAGCCCCTACTATGTGGTTTCCTCACTTCCACCCACATTTCCAACAATGTGGCGGTCTCTGTACCGCCTCCCGCTGGTGTGAAAGCCTCTCCCTCAGGCTTTGAAGGCCAGCAACTGCGCTCCCTGGAGGAGTCGTTGTCCTCCCTGCCTCTACCACCTCTGGGGGTTGCCCCATAAGACTCGCGGTTGCCCTCAATGCAACCATCTGGGTTGCCTTGGGGGCTTTTGGTATGTTATTAAATGTTAGCTTTCCTCACGTGACCTGTAGATCCCCACTTCTCTTAGTCACTTGGACCGCTATGCCTCTGGCATTCTAGGCCCTCCACTGGGTGCTCACGCACCCTGTTTGGGAGCCCAGTCTAGTTCTCCTTAGCTGCATTCGTGACAAGCTGACATTACATCAAAGAGGTGTCAATCAAGGGTTAGATGGCCAAATCCCCCACTATAAATTCCCTAAAATTCGCTTATAATAAAAACAGTTTTCCAGTATACAGTAGATATACCAGTTTAGTAAACTCATCAGCATCCATTTGTTCTATTCTTTCTCAGGGATATTATTTCTGTGTGCAATATTTGAGATACTCTTTAAGGAAAAAAGTAAGGATCTGAGCGGAGATCCAGAGAAGAAGTCAATACAAATTGAGGATTGCTGCTGACTGTGTGTCAAACTGGAGAAGCCAACAACGGGAATCTAAGAGAAGATCAGGTTGTATGGTATGAGGGAACAAATCCCTATTTTGAGACATCACAATTATTTTGAGCAGAGATACTGGCTGAGCATTGGGCCAAGGTTTAGGACTTCCATTCAACTACAGATAATAGTTGTCATACTATTATCAACTGATTATATCAACTATCATAAAACGCGGACAGATTGCACAAAAAACTGAACCTGTGCAAGTAATAAGTTTATGGGGGTTATTGGCCAATAATAATCAAGACCTATAAATTTTTACAACAAGCTTCACATGCTTTTTAGGCTTCTTCCACCAACATTAGATGGCAAATTGTTTAGCTAAACCACATTTATGAAAGCTATTCTAGGATTTATTCATCCATTCTGACACATTGACGGTTTTCTAATGAACCTCAATTCTGTAATTTATTATTTATTACATCAATTTCTTCATATTCTGATCTTTATCAGTAGAATAAATTTAGGAAGTTCAACTAGCAACTAAATGTTGAGCTTAACATTTTGAGATATTACTCATTTAAAAAGTAGATTTTTTGGTTGCTAGCGCTGAAACTATGGCTTGGTGTAGGTCTCTGTAGAGCTTAAGTACCGTATGCATGGCAATACATAAATAAAAGTCAAATGAACTTTTGCACAGACTTGATTTGCCTTTTCCTTATACAAAGGTTAGCAAAAGTGGCTAAGATCTCATCCTTTCTTAAACTGCATACCCATGGACTTCATTTTACAGCTATCTATTGTTTATTAGTTATCAAACTAGTTCATTATCGCCTCCTTGGAATCTTTGTACATCCAAGTATCCTCATTTAGGTGGGGCATCACATGTTTTTGACAATTGTTCTCTAAACAGTTCATAACTTTTATAAATTCTGATGCTCACCATAATCAAACATCATTTTGAAAAGATATAAGAAGGATGGGCACTGTCCTGGTGAAAAAAGGATGTTTTGAATATTCTAAAAATCTTCTAACACTAATGTGACAGGAGGTGCTTGGCCAGTTACCCTACCAACTATCGAGACATTCTCAGAAGCCATCTCTAAAAGTTCTGCAAAAACCCCAGGCATATTTCTTAGGAAGGTTCTTCCCAACAGAACTTTCCACTTCAAAATCATTAACAGTTACATAAGCCTTCATCTGTGTTAGATTTTGATGGTTGACTCAAAAATAAACCCTTTGAGAAAACCATCAATGCTGATAGATTACTTCCATTGATGGATCTTTTGATTCTCCCAATTAATCTGCATAATTTGATAAATCAGATTAACCTCATAACCACTCTAATTGCATTTGAGGTGCCTGATTATTGTAGCTAATAATAGCTATAATATTATATTATGGCCGATTATGGGTACACTTGGGTGCAAAGTGGTCCCATGGCATTAACTAAATTGCACCTCCTAAATTAGTACATTAATCTTAATGCACTAAGGCAGAAGTTGGGTTTGAGTTAATGAAATCAATAATTAAGCACTTAAACATAGACGTCCCAATTATGGGCATAATTAGTGCTATTGAGAGGCCTGCTGACATCCCGAATTGTGGTGCATCATCTTTTATGATCATATATTTTTTATTCCCCATTTATTGTTAGACATCAAGTTATGACGTAGCTCTAATCAGGAAGATTTTGATGTTGAGTTCAAAACCCAAAGTCATCCCAATTATGAGAGTAAAATTGGCTCTAATTGGGCTGAAACAATTGTTATTTTTAGTCAATTCATGGGCCAAATTGACTTGGGGATTTTTCATAATTATTGCCATGACCAGCAGAGGATTGGCATAATATGAATGAACCCATCTAATAGATGAGTTCAGCCAGGAGATGCCTGAGAGGTATATAATACTGGCACCTGGCCAATTAATAAAACATCAACTAAATCAATTAATCATCATTTACTAGTTTATTGATCATTAATAACTACTGTCACTTAGTTTATTAATTATTATCTATCTGTCATCTGTCAGATATTTGTATCTGTCACCATTACATCTATATTAGATAGTTGTGTGTGTTTATTCTTCCCTAAGAGAAGTACATAGTTGCCTGCTGGAGAAGTAGTCCTGATTATAGAGGAATAATTTCCTGATTTTGTACAAAGACAGAAGGTCTTGTATTTGTTGGTGCCAGTAGACTTAAGAACGGTGAGTATACCGGAGTTACTTGGCTATTATCAAGGATTATTGGAGAATCTACTTCCCAATTATGAGCAGGAGTTCCATTTGAAAAGTGAGTTTATATCCTCAATTTCACTGTTAAGTTATCTTAGCTTGCACCATCAGCTGAAAACTTAATAATCTGAGCACAGTTTCATTTGTTTAATATAAGATCTTGTACCCCTGCAAGATTTTTATTACATTATTCTGGATATGGCATAACATTTTTTGCCTGCTTCCCAAACAGCCTTCTGAAACATCATTTCCTTAATTACTTCAGTCTCTTTCCTCTTCAAGGAGGTGACTTTTCCTAATAGTATTGTTAGTGGCCTTCTCAATCTTCCCTATTTTATCTGGCTTTTGTTGCTTGTTTATATAAGATAGTTAGATTGGATTGTGATGCCAAATTCAAAGTAACCTTATTCAATGTCTCCAATTCACTCCACATCTTCCAAAGTTCATTCTTTATAAGACATGGTGCTGATAAACTCACATGTGCTGTTTGACCTGGAAACTCAACCGCCCCTGTAGTGAGCACTAAAGGTAAACTTTTTTAGGGTTGACTGCACAAGCTAATTTGTGATTGACTTTATTAAAATAAAGTGGGTCAATAGTTGTATGAAGAAAGCTATGTAGTTGAGCTCTTAACAAATGACAGTAATCTTTCTTGACTAACCTAATATAGGAAGGTACTGACAACCTTTCTCATGATAAATTAACAGTGATATGGCAAAGGAAACTATCCCTTCTACTCTTACACGAAGAGTGCTGAAGAGAAAAAATGGACAATTTAAACTATTTTTTCAACTCTTACACAAAAGTTGAAGCACAAAATTAGATAGATAAGAGAAATATCTCTCAAAGTCTTCCACAAACGAACAATAAGTATTGTGCTACTATCTATATAATACTGTAATATTTTCCAAGGATGTCTCTCTCTATTAAATTAATAAGGGGCTTAACTAGGGAATTTCTGACACCAACTCTTCAGTTGGTACCCCAATAGGAACAGCATCCGTTGCCAATGAACTAAATCCTAAAGAGTCATTCAGATGATGAACACTTCATCCACCTATTCAGTATCCACCACTTAACTAAATTTCAACTCTATATGAGTTGGATTTTGAAATAGTGTGTCCCAAAGCCTTTATCCAACCCCATCAGATTAACTTTTTTCAAGCTAGCAACCTTCTTAGGTAATGGATCATTTACCCATTAATATCAGGTAACATCACTCAGGCTAACCTTCAAGTTACTTTCATTAATTGTTTTAACGCTTCAGTAACTCCAAAACACCATTATCTCTAGTGACAAACCCTAATTGATTTACTAAAGAAACATAATAGTTGATGAATAAACCACTAACGACCAAAAAATTTCTATCTTCAGTGGGGATCATCTCAGATAAGCCATTAATAATCATGATTGGAGTTAATTACTAACCTACGTCTAACTTAAGATTTAAGGGAAATAAACAAAACAATAGTTATAAAACATCATAAACTCCAAAATCCTCTAAAGTTGCTTAATAAAGTAGACCAAAGTGAGATAAGACATATTTTTATTGTAATCTGTCACAGCTGGATAATGTGGGTGTTGAAATTTTTACATTTTTAAATGGTTCAGGAACTTGGCTAGTGTGCAAGGATCAACAGTATGAAGACAGCTATCCCTTGCTACTCTGCCTTCAACAGCAACTCTTCGCTAGTAGTTTTAAGTAGCAACTCTTCAAGCAGTGTACCAAACTTCACTAGGAGTGGTAATGGCATCAGTACTTCAGCCCCTTTACCCTTCCCTATGGTGGATTTGAATGATCCTCATGATCACTTCAGTAGATCAGTCCCTTCACTCTCCCCCAGAGTGGACTTGACTGACCCTTGTGAACCTTCCCCAGAGGTACTCATTCCTTCTGTCCCTTATTGTTAGATAGCCATTTGGGGAACTCAAGCGGGTTCCAATTAGCTCCAAGTGAGGAGTGGTAGCTCCAGAACAATAGAACATCCCACTTATGCTATGCATCCTATTTTCCCTCCTCCTGAGGATTAATAGGATATAGCATTGGCACTTTTTGGAAACATCTTGAGGCATAGTGTCATTCCTGTTTGCAGTTATATAATAAATTTAACTCAGTAGAAGTATTGCCTTTTTTGTTTTCATAGTTCTCATTTTTTGTAGGAGGATTTCTGACTTCTTTTTGTTGTTTTCAAACGTTTTTCCTAAAGTCTACAATTCCTTGTTTGTAGCCAGTATTAGAGAGTCCAAACTTTTGTGAGCATTGACGTAAATAGTTGACCAATTTAGACATTGTAAGGGTGAAAAAATGCAGGCAATAAGCTATTTGCTGAATTTTGATAGGGTTGCACTGCATGTTGTAATGCAATTCTGGCATTAAATTTTAACCATTGTCTTAGCGCTCAAAAGACCTGTGTTTTTTTTATAAAGTCTATTCACAGATTTAGCGATCTTTTCATCCCTCTTAGAGCCTACCTTCATTAAATTAGCTTCTTTGTTGATATCTGTTTAAAACCTCTTTAATTTTTAAAGGACAGCCTCTTTGACTTCAAGACCATTGGGTTGTCATCCAAATGTTGCATGACCAACTTGATGCTACATTCATCTAATCAGTTGATGACGTTTGCAGCTTTTTTATGGTTTTTTGCCATTACATGGCTTTTTTGATTCTTTTAACAAAAATGGCCACTATTCCATTTTTATCGTAAACAGATATATTGACAGGTTTTTAGTCAATGTTATCTCTTTCAGGTTGATTGTGATTCTTCCTCAGCTTGCTCATCCCTGGTTTCTCAGGACTTTGAGTTGCAGTGCCCTGAGTAGAGGAGCTAGACTTGGCCAATGTAACCATATCGCTTAGCTCTGCCAACTTGGCCCCAAATTGAATTCAGTATTAAATCTATGGCTTCATCCTTATAATATTCAGATGCATTTCTATCAGTATAATTGTTCTGGGTGCACTGGCATTGACCAGCATCCAAATCGTTATTAGTGATTAGTATTAAATTCCCAGTCCACATGGCATTAATATATTACCCTAACTCTCAGTTTTCTCATTTAGACTTGTTTTTTGGAGTTAAAGAACAAAAATTACTTGATCCTTTTATTTGATTAATTTTCTTTAATTTTTTACTTCTCCGTGAATAGTATTATTTGACTTATTGATAGAAGTAACATCTTCCTTGAGAATATTAATTTGATGATGCAAACCGTCTGCTGATTCTTGAGATAATCTGCTTTCAGTTTTTTGCACTTTAAACTTTGTGCACCAATAACTGTTTTCTTGTGTAAATCATCCTTCATTTCATAGTTATGGGCGCTTAATCGTTGTTACTGATCACAATGTTTTTTCATATTATAAATTTTTCCTCTTGGCATTTGTGGCCAAGTCTCTTAAATTACAAAGCCCAAATAGAAGTCTGAGTTGCACTATCAACTTAGGCATTGGTAACTCCTCTTTCATTCAAAATGGTTTCAAACATGTTGCACAATCTGTCATTTATTTTTTGAATTAATTCAGATACTCTATAGTTTCACAAATGGCCAAGTTATGGTTTATCTCCAAGCTAGAGCATAGTTATCCAAAGTTAGTTTCTAGCCGCTCATTTAATACTTACTCCACCCAGCCTGAGTTTTTTGAGAAAGTGACCAACTCAGTGATGGCTGCATGATGGCGTTCAATAGTCATCTGTGGGTTTCTGGGGGTAGGATGCACAAACTCAATTAAATACTGGGATATGTATTCAATTCAATTAGACTGTCTAATTTGAGCTGCGCTTAATTGATGGTAAGCCCAATATCTTGCTTACAACTAACTTTGGTTATGTGGATGATAAAAAGGACTACTTTGGTTGTCCGCTGGTCCTTGTCTAATTTTTATAGCCTTTTAAAAATTTTCTCTCTGCCTGCTTTGGTTCTTCATAATGAAATTTATTATCAGGGTAGGTAATTATAGGTAAATTATTTCAGTAAATCCTGGACACATTTAATAAGTGCTCTCTGTATGTGCTGTGATGGTTCTGAAAATTGGCATGGGTATAGTTGCTCCCATGCTTGGCATAATCACCATCTGTGATCCAAGCCATGAGCGCCAATTGTTGAAAAATTTCAGATTTTAAACGGTTCAGGAACTTGCTAGTGTGCCAGTATCAATAGTATGAAGATTTCTGACCCCTTGCTACTCTACCATCATCTGAAAACTTTTGCTTATAGTTTGCAGCAGCAACTTCCCAACCAGCATACTAACAGCTTCACTAGGAGAGTACCAACATTAGTAGATTCCCCTTCACCATTCCCCCAGGTTGGACTTGACTAACCCTCGTGAACCTTCCCCATAGGTCTCAGAACTTCGTCTCTCATTGTTAAGTAGTCAGTTCAAGATCCTGTACTGGGGTTTCAAGTAGCTCCAATAAGGGAGTGATAGAGCTGACCACCCCAGGATGCTTCACCCAACATCTATACATTGTAGACCTTTGCCTACTCAGATATTAATGCAACTCAACAAAAAAATGATAAGAGTAGGCAAATGGAGTAATTTATTTAGATATAAAGGTGTGGTTTTATAGCTGATCAGCACACCTAAATAATTTTCATAGAAATAGAAAATGATATGTTTTCTTGTTCAACTTACTCTGAGGGGTTAATTTGTATTTTAGGGTAGAATAAAACGTAAAAAACAAATAAATCTACAACCCTAAACATCATTGGCGTCACTTACCAGAAAAACAAGATTCATCCTGCAAAAATCCCTGGCATTGTCCTTCAGTAACTATAGATCAAAAACCTTGCCAACTTCAGCTAGTTCTTTTATATAAAATCCTTGGCATTGCCAGCCTATGAACTTTAACAAAATAAATAAGTTATCTTATCTTCAGCATTAGTTTCCAAAAAATTCTAAAACTCAAAATATTAATTATAGATTGATTCTCAGCATTAGTCGCCTGTAAATCCTAAAAACTAAAAGGATTGCTTATTGATTGATCCTTGACATTAGTCCCCAGTATGTTTCTAAAAACTATAAATACTTTAATGTCAATTTTTCTTCAGCATAGTCACCAGTATTTCAAATAATAAATACTATTGGGTTTTGTCCCTATTACTCTGAATATGGCCTGAAGCATTGATATAGCTTACTTTAATTGAATGAGGAACATATCTTGGAAAATAACCATTAAATCATACTTAAAAACTATTGGCAATTCTTCCTAACGTTTTGGGAACCTCTGGACATCAAAAGAGATTATTTTGAAGAGCTAAATTGGGATTGAAATAACCAAAAGACAAAGTAGGTTCAATTTGTCAGCAATGGTGCTCAACGTAATTCAAAACGCTGTGATACATTGTAATAAAGTTGAACTCTCAGATAAATCAATTGATAATGTGCATAATTTATAAATCAGAGCTTACATTGAAAAATCATACTCTGATTAACATTACAAAAGTAAGCATTCCAAAATTTGAAACCTACTTCAGTTGAAACGTGGCAGTCTTTAATAACATGTGTGCATAGGACAGTTGAGACCCAAATTCTATCTCTTGAAAAAATTACTCCTTTCTTTAATGAACAAAGAGAAGCTTTCATGTTCTAGTCTCCAGATCTTCAATCAATTTTACTCCTTAAGGCCAATCTAATTAAGCTGCTATGACTTGTGCAATCATGGGTTTATCTGGGAAAAATTAGCATAAAATACTGTAACTGGCACCAAAACATGTCATGGAGAGGGTCACAACTGTGGTAAAATCATAAAGGGCCTCATCTGGACCTGGAGCCAACGCCAGGTTGCAGCTCAACATGTTAAGCAGAACTTTCAGTTGGCCCTTTATAAACTCATAATTGAAATTAAAGTTACAAAGATCCTGGTAGACACGTGCCTGCCAATGGTCCAGCTTCTGTGGCTTGAAATAGTAAATAGAGATCTATGGTCCTTACTAACAGTAATCTCATGTTCTGACCCCTGGAGGAGATATCTTAAGTGGGTAAGTGACCAAGCTACTGCTGCCAGCTCTTAATTGTAAATTTCCATGCCTGTTCTGTGGAGGAATTTTTCTATAGAAGTATGCTACAGGACGTTCTGTCCCTTCATGCTCTTGTAATAAATTGCTCCCACAGCAACTGCAGAAGTATCACAAGCCACAATGAAGGTCTTTTATGTTTCAGCATGACGCAAAACTGGTGCTGACAGGAAAATTACTTTCTTGCCTTAAAATTCTTCTGGCATTTGTTTGACCATTTTAAGGGAACGTTTTTGCCTGTTAGTGACTGGATGGGTGCAGCCAGAAGAGTGAGTAGTGGTAAGACTTCTCTAAGAATTTTACAGTATCAAGGAAGCTTCAAGAGCCACTTTTCAGTGGTGGGGGTTGGCCAAGACTGGATGGTTTCCAACTTACATTGAGGGACAGCATATCCATTTTTAAGGACTAGGTTCCTCAGAAAAGTTACTTTCTCCCTAAAGAACTCACACTTGATACCTTTACAAAGATACCCACCTTGTGAAGAGCTTCTATCAAGTCCTCCAAATCTTTATCATGCTGTTCATGAGTTGGAGAATAAATTGATATGTCATAAATATAGGCGACAGCACATGTAAACTGAAGATCACAAAGCTTATTATAAATAAGTCATAGGAAAGTTGCCAGGGCGTTCTCTAACCAAAAAGTATCTTCTTAAATTAAAAGATCCCATGCTTAGTATGAATGTCTGTAAGCCATTCTTGGCCTGCTTTGACCCTAGCCTAGTTAAAGGCATTAAATAGATCAAGCTTTGAAAATACTCGGGATTTTTCAATGACCTGGGTGATGGTTTGTTCCAGTGGAAGGGGGTATGAGCCTTGAACCGTTACATTGTTTACATGGCCATAAATAACACAGAGCTGTAAGGTCCCATCCGCCTTATGGGGAAAACTACATTTGAGACATTTGAGAGGACTTTTTGATAATCCATCCCTCTCTACCATGTCATACAACCATATGCCTATGCTTTGTCTTCCTCCTTAGTGTGCGGATACAAAGGACTATTGATTTTTACAAGGTGTACTGTCATCTGGAATGATAAGTCTTCTTTAGGATGGTTGGAAGTCAGGTTTCTAGACATACGACAAAAAGTCCTTACATGGGGCCAAGAAGTTGGAAAATTATTGTGTTTCATAGTGGATGACATGGGGGGAAGATTGAGCTAAGTGAGGCTTCTGGGGTAAGAGTTTCAATAAATGGATATTTCCCATTGTGCCTACTATTAACAACTACAGGGAGTTAAAATCCAAGTTAATATTTACCTGCTGACAACGCAACCAGCCTATACCCATGATTATGGGGTCAATAAAACTGGCCCCAACAAAAAGTAGTCACAAAAGCAGAATTTACTAATGAAGAACTGCATTGGACGCTGGAAAGTATTGCAAGCTATTAGTTCAGAGGACGCGCCTAGTATATATAGGGCTATCTCAGTGTCCAGGTCTAATGTGTGAGCAGCTCTTAGGTCAATGAAGTTGCCTGCATGCTGTGTCAAAAAGCGCTTGTACTGTAGTTTTTAAACCCCTATTCTGAAGGTAATAATAAAAAAGATTAAGCTTGATATGCTTTATTGGTCACAGAAAGAAAAAGAGCGTAATAAGTCTGGAAAGGGCTATATCAAGGAGGGTTTTCTTGGTAGCCCGTGGCTATATAGAGTATTATCCAAGAGGCTATCTGTTGAGTTTTTGTTTATTTTTAAAGGCTGGGTCCTTTGAAACCTATGCAATTATTATTGCTGATAACCCAACGTAATCACCTAGCAGACTTATTGAGTTGGTATAGCAAAATCACTTGGTAGCTTAACTAAACTAAGGCAAATCACTGTAACTTAAAAGGCCAACTTACTAGTATGAACTAGGATAAACATTTTTACAAAACTAACATCCCTCTGATTTTGTATTTTGGGTCATATGTAGGATTTAGTTAAGGTTTGGGGTCGCAGGGAATAAGGTGATGATGGATGGAAATAGTGGAATATTAAAGATTCGTTTGGGCACAACCAATATAAACTAGTTATTCTAATTTAGATGATCCCTGACTGGCAAGATCTTTAGTAATTTCCTTAGCAGATCTTTGAGAGGTTTTAGCCCCCATCGGCTTATTTTGAGATTCGTAGAAAGTACTATACCTCCTCATGCCCCATGTCGCTGATGCCCCTACCCCTATGTTGTCCACCATGGTCCGCCAGCTAAGGCGGGTGCTGGACAAAAGTTTCCCCAAAGCTTCCTCGCCTTCTGATATGGCTTTCTAGGCTGATAACCTAGGGGCTATATTAAGAATTTTTTTTATTTATGATAAACCCTTTGTTTGGCCCATTTGCAAATAAAGATGCGTGGCGGCTCCCCCTTTTTGGTTGGGCACCACTAATGCTAAAAAAGATATTCATGGAAAGTAGTGTTTTTGATAGATTCTGCCATAATAGTATTTCTCTATGACGGATTGCAAGGTTTCAGGGTTTGATTCTCATATAATCTATCGCAACTCCAATCAATCCCAACTCTGCCCCCTCAAGATCTTGCTGGAGGAAGGACATAAGTCTGAAGGAACCTATTGTGAACTCAATTTACAATTGAGCCCATCTTGATGGAGGTGATGGAATACTCTGGACCTCAACAATATTTAATTTATATGGCTTTGAACACAGCTTATCAAGATTGTGCACCCAACCCCCTAGCTGATGGTGATAGAATAATACCAAAACCCTAGCGGTACTCAGGTAGGATTAGCTTTTTTGCAATGATCTCACCCTCTCAGTGACTGATAGTCCCCATAGACTCTGCAGCTAGAGCTTGTAGGAATATTAGTTTGTCTGCCAGCCTTAGCATTACTAGCTCAGGGATGTCTAGCGTATATGCCTCCGATATGGGTTAACGCTAGAGTGCAAGATTGACTCTCAGATGTATAGCGCTCAGAATGGTGGCATCTTTATAAACATGATGATAACTCACACAATAGGCCAAAGGAGCTGTTGTGGCGGTATTCATTCCACTGGCCTGGGTCGGAGGGTGCCATTTTGTGAAGGATGGCAACTAGGGTACCATTTGCTTATTCTACTGCACTTAAGTAGCAGGATTAGGAGTGAGGAAATATGGGTAGGTACCCATAAGGGCATTGAGGTTAAGGAGTACTTGGGAGATGAAGTTAGTGCCATTATTAGACAGTAGTGCCTCAGGATGACATGGCGGGTGAAGACCTCTTTAATAAAAATGAGGCAGTCACTTTGGAAGTGAGGGAGGTAATTAAGATGGTTTCAACCCATTTTTAGAAATGATTATCACCAGTAATATATATTGGTGACCGTACATCGCTGTAGTTAGTGGATCAACAACGTCAATGCTGACTGTAGCGAAGGGGCAGTAGAACCCACAACCTGATGTTGATTTAGCGGATTGGGAGGCTCCTGACTAACTTAAATTAGACAGGGGTCAAGGAAGTCGTGTATCATCTTAATCACCTCCCAATAGGAGGGCTCTTGCAACCATTGATGAGTTTTTCTGATGACACTGTGGCCTACCATTAAGTGGTTCTCCATTGTAGTATCTGTCCTGGCCAACGTAAAGACGTAAGGCAACCAAAAGTCACTGACCTTCTTGTATAGCAACACATCATCAATTTAGGTCTAATAAGCCATTTTCTTTAGCTGCTGCTGAACTGCAGAAGTTTATTGAATATACTCCTTGGGTTTCTTAATGAGGTCATATAGTTGATCCCCTTCAGAGGTGTAGAGGGTCAATACAGGTAGTGGGCCAGGCTATCGGCGTTTTGGTGTATAGTCCAGTCTGATGAATAATAGAAAAGTCATAGCTTTGTAGTTTTAGTGCCCAAAATGCAGTCATTCATCTGAATCCTTCATCTGCTGTAGTAATTGAAGGGAGGCGTGATCAACAACCATAGTGAAGCGATTACCATATAAGAAAGGATTAGAGTCCTTGATGGTAAGTAGTATGGCTAAGCACTCCTACTTGGCTACTATATAGTTCCTTTCTGCCTGAGATAGGGCTTTGCTAAAGTATGCTATGGGTGATCCACTTGATTCGTGTACAGCTGAACTAGGATGGCCCCAACAGCCACATCACTAGTTTTCATAAATAGAATGAACGGTTTATCAAACATAATATGAACTAACACAGGGGCACTTTAGTGCACTTTCCATAAAACATCAAGGTTTGCTGTTGAGTCTCCTCTAATTTTAATGGAACCTCCTTGTGAAGCAGATAGGTCAGGGGTTCAGCAAGCTCGGCAAAGTTGGGGATGAACTGTCAATATTGGCTAAAAATCCCAAGGAACACCTGTATATTGCGTAAACCGGAGGTTCAAGTCATCTTCTCTATAGTGAACATCTTGTCTGGTATCAGAGAGATTTCTTCTTAGTCAAATTTTATAACTGAGAAACTACATATCCGTTTGGAAAAACTGGCATTTGGCAGGTTTCAACTTCAGTGACACTAAGCTGAGGCGCTTAAAGACCTTCTTCAGATGAGCAAGGTGTTGGTCAAAGGTGCAAAAGAATATAGTCAAGCTTTTAATGTAAACTAACACGCATGGCATTTTAAAATCTCCTAACAGGCCATCCATACCCTTTGGAATGTGGCTGTGGCGTTGCATAACACTTGAGGCATCCTAATGGGTTTGAACAACCCTTCACTGGCAGTGAGAGCACATTTCTGTAATCCTCCAGTGCAAGCTCAATCTGCCAACAGCCGCTGGCAAGGTCCATGGCAGAGAATAATTGGGAACCAGCCAAGAGTCAAAATGAGTCATCAATTTGAGGCAGTGTGTCATGGAAACAGCAGAAGAAGTTTAGACCGGCCTGCCAGTTGGGATGCGTGAGCACCCAAAAAGCAAGCCAGAATGCCAGAGGCATTACTGACCAAATGACGTTGTATGGAGCTGGGCATTGCGAAATGACAAATTGTTGGTGTAGGACAACTGCGAGTATGATCCTAACAAAAAACCAAATTGAGCCCACCTCAGACCCTGGAGGTCTTACTGCAGGGGACGGACTCACAGAAATAGATTCAATGATTTCATCAGCATATGGGTTGTTTTGAATGGGGAGACAAGGAGGCGGATCCTTGCTTGTAGATGGTGGACGTAAGGCCACAAGATCACAGTATACTGTTATTGGAAGTTCATGATAGCAGGATTAATGTTTCAGAAGTATATGACTTGCTGAATCCAATTGACGATGGTGGGGCAATAGTGACCATGAGTACTGGTAGAGCCCATCTAGTATACAGACCGATGGGCCACCAGGGAAAAGCCATTGGGGATGCAGCCAGAATAAAATCAACACAATAAAAATTGATTGGTCTTTGGCAAAATTTTTATTGCAAAGGAAAAAAGAAGAAAATTGACCAACAATTTTCTCAGTGCAAGAAACCGATTAAATAGTGGTCAATTGGGGCAGTGACAATCTGGGATTGGGACCCTCAATTTTGACCTAACTGGCTAATTATTCAGGAATGGGCGGATTAGTTCACTGAGAACTGACATTGAAGAATTTGGCAGCGGTCCAAGTTGCTGTCAGTTTGACCTCAAATGTCTGAACCGGGGCTCAGCTACATTTCTGATGGTTGGCGTGATGGCATTTGTCCCAACAAGCAGCGTGAATCCCCCAAGGCCACCCCACGTAGGGGCGCGCCCATTTGGTTGGGAAAGGGTTTGGGACGCCCAACCTGCTCATTCTCAGTCACTGGGCTGTTCGTTCAGTCAGTGGCATTGCATTGGGCGCAATGCCCAATTGGCCAACAGGGAGCTTCAAACCCTCATCGATGGTGTCTGATGCTGTTACCTGCCCATCAGGGATGATCCCCGATGATTTTGGGAGGGGGTGATTTTTTCAATCATTGTGTTAACCAAATCAAAACTGACAGGCATTCTGGCCAATAGATTGGTCTTTGAACCTTTTCAACCATTTGAAATCTGATCATTGGGATGATTGCTGCTCAAATTAGTTCCAATAAATTTCATTTTGACAATCTTAGCTCAGATTTCACTGATTCCTCATAGCAGTTCTGCCAAGGTGAGTGTGGGTACTGGAGGCGGGATCCAAAGTGGAAGAGCCGTTACCCAGCGCTTGTCTACCACGTGAGCAAGATTGCCCTGAGTAACGAGGGATACAGCCATCCTCTTTAGTGCCTTCTTTCTTGGGAATGGGAAAATGGCCAATTAATGCCCAGAGGACGTTCCCCAAGACTTACATTACCCTTTCCTTTTTCCAAGGGGGGGCCCACCACCGGGAAACTGCACAAGAGCCACATTCTTGTGCGCCTTGGGTAATTTGATTACTATAATCATCGTGACATTTTTGGGGGTGGGTGGGGAGCTTCAGGGTGGGATATATGGAATGCTTCGACCAGTTCCATACAGTTTGCGCAATTGTGCGCCTTGACCCAACTGTTTTCATATTCCAGATACCATTTCCAGGCTACGGGGTATTGTACAGATTGTCAGGATTTTTGGGATGCCAGGATATTCTCTACCTCGGCCTCTTTCTCATTTTTGACAATGAATGGTTCAAGTTCTGTGGGGATTGCACCCTTGAAGGGCGACAGCTGGGAAACATGGAAGATAGGGTGGTGTTTCCAATGAGCAGGGAGCTTCAAACAAAACGCACCGTTACCCAAGACCTTCTCCACCAAATGGGGGCCCAAGAGTCACTAGCAAACTTATGGGAAAGGGCCTGAATTCTTAAATGATGGGTATCTAGCATAACATAGGAGCCCACCGTTAAATTGTGACCTGGGAGCCACTTGTGATCTGCAAACCACTTGAAGTCATCTATGGCTTTGATGAGGTGTTCCCGCACTAAGGATTGAGTTGACCTGATATGTTCAGCGTGGTCCGCGAAAGCTTGAACCTCGGGCTGCAAGCAAGGTCTGACTGAAAACTAAGGATTATAACCCAACGTTGCTTTGAATGGAGAAAACCCTGTGGATGCATGGGTCCCATTATTATAAGCAAATTAAGAAAGAGGGAGATCATCAGCCTAGATGTCCTACACAGCTGTAGCATAGCAATGCAGGTTCTGTTCAAGGACCTGGTTAACATACTCAGTCTGCCCATTGGACTGGGGATGATATGCAGTGGAGCGACAGGGGGATATTTTTAGGTTTGATAGGAGTTCACTCCAAAACCGCGCGGTGAACTGTGAGCCACGGTCACTGATGATCTTCTGGGGGAGACCAAACATCAAAATACATGGCGTACTAAAGACGGGCAGTTTCTTCCAATGTAATTGCAGAATTACAAGGTATAAAGAGTAAAAATTTTGTGAAGCGATCCATCACCACCATCACCGCTGTGAACCCATTAGAGCTGGGAAGTTCAGCAATAAAGTCCATGGACACCGATGTCCATGGGCCCTCCGCCTGCTGTAAGGGGTGAAAAAGATCGTTTTTACTGGAGTGGTCTAACTTAGCCCTGGCACAAGTAACGCAATCGGTGATCCAGACCAGAACTTCCTTTGTCAAACCCGCCCAATTGTAGGTTCACTTGATCAAGTTGATGCATTTCTTGTTGCTGGGATGAATGACCATGGGGGGATTGTGATGTGCACGTAATACCTCTGTTTAGAAGGAGGGGGAACACAGATGTGAGACAAAAAATAAATGAGTCCATCCTCCAAGGTTTATAGGGAGTTTTTATGACTTGGGTGGGCCAACTACTCAACCAACTCCACACCCTCAGGGCAGGCCATCTGACTGGCTAAGACCTGAGACACTAGTGGGGCGTTGGGAGCCAAAGTGACAGATGAAACAACAGGGGGGACAATCAACAGGATTTGGGCAGCAGGAATCATGGTAACAAGATCCACTTCCTCTGGGTCCAAGGAACAGTGGGTGGGGCTGTGGCTTAGAAGATTGGGAAGTACGTTGTGCGCACCTTCTACAAATTCAATTTGAAGTTAAAAATGCACATGTCCCAATAGGTTTGGGCTTGCCAATGTAAGTCCCAGGGAATGTCCCCTGGCTCGTGATTGGGCCATCTTCCCCTTCCCAAGTAAAAAGACACTGATGAGGATGGCAGTATCCCTTGTTACTCAGGACAATCTTGCTCACGTAGTAGATGAGCAATGGGTATCAGCTCTTCCACTTCAGATCCCACCCCCAGTACCCACACTCACCTCAGCATAACTGTTGTGGGGAATTAGCAAAATCTGCACCGAGATTGTTGAATTGAAATTGGTCAGATCTAATTTAAGTAGCAATCTGGCTGATGCCCGAATCTCAAATGGCTGGAAAGGCATGAAGACTGAGGTATCAGCTGGAACGTCCAACAGTTTTAATTTGATCAATGTGCCAATAGAACTAACATTGGGCGCCATCAACGAGGGTTTAAAGCCCTCTGTTAGCAATTTGGGCATTGTGGCTGATGTGATGCAATTAATTGAATGAACAGTTCAGCGACTGAGTGCGGGCAGGTTGGGCATCCCAAACCAATCCCAACCAAATGGACCCGCCCCTATGTGGGGTGGCCTTGGGGGATTACTGTCGCTCATCAAGCCAAATGCCATTGTGCCAACTGTCAGAAATGAAGCTGAGCCCTGGTTCAGACATTTGAGGCCAAACTGACAGTGACTCAGTTCACCGCTGAATTTTGAGATAGTTGGTTCTCAAGGAACAAACCTGTTCATTCCTGAACAATTCGCTGGTTAGGTCAAAATTGTGGGATCTGATCCCGACTTGTCACTACCCCAATTGATTTAATTTATTGCGAGGAAGGCCAGCCATGGGATGGACACTTCCGAATTTGACCCAAAAGAAACAAAACTTAGTAACAGGGAAGGCACCCCAGAGAAGCGATGCTATCTCTTGTTGCCAGTGGGAACGCCACTATGGGGAAGGGGAGGTAACGTGTGAAGGGGCCGTAGCCACAATTGAACACGTGTGGAGGAAAGGGTCTGATTTGATGAACCAAACTGGAAACCAGGAGGAGACCAGCTGTTGGCGACGTGATGGGAGGTATCCAAACATCCACGTCTTAAAGTGGTCCACCAAATGAGACTGGAATCTGTGGACAGCTTCTGGGAGGGTGGGGGTGGAGCCTGCGATGGCATCCAAGACAATAGTGTGGATAGTCCACATGGCGATTGCAACCACCAGAGCATGGAGGGAGGGTGGAAGGGGGAGGCCATTGATAAAGCAAACATATCTATTGACAGACTGAAGGGATGCGTTTGATCCTAGCCAAGCAGACGTTATACTTCGCGCCATATCACTTTAGAGGTAGGACACTTCTCCATGCGGTGGAACAGCGTTCCATACTGGCCACACACGACGCAGGATGAGTGTAAAGCATTAGAGCGCTCAGCTTTATGGTACACCCGCCTCAGGCAGCGCCACACATGGGAACAGATTTGAGGCTGCAACAGAGGATGGTGTGCGTATTTCCAAATAGTCTTCTGAGTCTCAATGGAGTAAGGGATGTCCATCATATCCAGGTAGCCCAACCTGGATAGGACATGGGCCGTGTGGGGATCACGCCATCTTGAATGGGTAACCCCTGTACTTCTTGTGTGAACTGAGGAGAGGGGCGGCCTCTCTGGGCTGTGTGTTTACTAATAAGAATTCTCCACTCAGCGCTCTGCATGGAGAGGAGGATTCGTTTGTAGTGGGTTTTAGTACCGTGAGGACCTGTGGCCGATGGGTGTGAAGCCAGGTATTTCAACAGGGAGTGAGGGTTCGATGGATTGTTGAGTCCCAAGGCGCGGGAGAAGTTGGAGCAGGCCGCGCGGGACCAGTGTTGGGAGGGGGAGCGTAGGGGCGGTGATGGCTGTAATCCAGGTACCCAGGATCTTGGCAGCATGGGCTTTGAAGTCAAGCAGGACCATGCAACCATAATGATGAGGGCCAAACATGACCTCTAGCCATACTGGTGGTGTGCGGCCTGACCAAAGCCATCCTTGCAGAAGGGCATATAAGGATTTGAAAAAGCCTGGGGAGAAGGGGATGGCGTGGGCTCCAAACCAGACTTTGGGAGGAGCATAGAGTTGGTTAAAACAACTCTGCCAGTAAGGGAAGTAGGTTGGGCTCTGAGGGAGGCGATGCGCTTCATCACATTGTCTAGAATACAACTTTTTATTGATGCTGATGCGTACCCGCCTGCCTCCACCCACACGCCCAGATGGCAGAACTGCCCTATGGTAGGGCGTGGCATGAAGGGGAGCACTAGTGGGGCGGTGTGGGGTGAGCAGGGAGGATGAGAACGTGTGCGAGCAGATGGGCCAGGCTGGGCGCTGGTCGCTGGTCGCTGGGGCCCAGCAGGTTTGATACTGACCAAGGAGGATGATTTCGGTTTTGGAAGCGTTCAGTGCAGCATTACTTACCTGGGAATACTCCTGGATGAGAGCTTCAAGTGCGCGTGCATCTTTATTATTAGACACCCCAACCACACAGTCATCTGCAAATGCCATCATCTTGACTGGGGCTTGGCCTGGTACATGGACCCCAGTGAGGTGGGCATTCACGTTTCAAAGTAGTGGGTCAAGGCTGAAGTTGTATAAGAGTGGGCTAAGGGGGTCCCCTTGTCGTAAGCCCCTTTGAAGGAAGACTACTTCCGTTAGGAAGCCAGGGCCACGCACTGCCATTGTTGCAGATTCCGTGAGCAGCATTACCCAGTTGATGAAGCGAGGGGGTAAGCTAAATTGTTGGAGGCAGGCCCTGAGATATGCCCAGTTTACTCTATCATAGGCCTTCTGTTGGTCCAAGAATACAAGTGCCCCAGAGGCTGTGGACTGGCATGCGTTAGCTACAGAGTGCACGTTGTCCCAAATCGACCTTCTGGGTATGAAACCAAATTGTTCTGGGGAGATGGTGGCATATGTTATAATCTCTAAACGGTTAGCCATGATTTTAGTTAAAATTTTTGTATCCATGTTATTTAAAGAAATGGGGCGCCAGTTGGCTAAGTCTAGCTTGTCCCCTTTCTTGAAGAGTGTGATGGTGAAGGCCTCTGTTGTCCTCCTGGTAGGAGGCGCGTTTCCAGAAGGCTCTGGTTAATGGAGGCAAGCAGCAGTGGGGATATATATTTGAAGTACTTTTTGTAGAATTCTTATGGAATGTCATCTGGGCCTGGGCATTTCCAATTTGGTGCACCGCGGATGGCTGTCCAGAGTTCATTCAGAGTAATCAAATTCATTAACTCCAGGTATTAAGAAATGGTGCAGATGTGAGCGCTATCAAGAAATTTTGCCATTTCAGCTGGCGGTATTGGTTCAGATCGGTTTAACTCAGAGTAATAAGTTTGTATTTTGATTGCCACTTTGGCTGGCGTATCTGTGATGAAATCATCTGATCTCCGCACCTGTGTGCAGGCCACGCTCTGGCATGGTGCGAAGAATTTTTTAAAAAATATGCAGTGCACTTGTCACCCTCTGAAATGCATTTGGCCCTGTACTGAACACAAACCCAATGTTTGTGTTGCCTTTCGAGCGCGTTGAGGTGAGCAGCTGCCTCCAACCACTTCCAGCCCCATGCAGGTCTGTAGCCTGTGGCTGGGATGTTGGACTCCAGGTGTGCCAACTCTGCCAGAGTGCGCGAAACGATAGCTGATGTGGCACATGAGCGTTGGGAGGAGAGGTGGTGAGAGTAGTGGATGGTATCCTTTTTGAAGGCTGACCATGTGGAAATTGGGTCCGCGCAAAATGATGTGACAAACTCTTTTGCCAAAGTTGCTGATTCCACCCAGGTGGAAAATCCTGGTGATGCAAGTTTGGGAGGGCTGAGTTTGCACCAATGTGGGGCCTTTGCCAATGTGGCAGGTAAGTGGTAGGTTATTGAGACCAGCCAGTGGTCAGAGAATTCAATTTTTGTTGTTTGGAAGTGGGAAATATGAGAGTGAAATTTCGCTGGTGTAAGGTAAGGTCAATGCGGGTCATGAACTTTAAGTAGCCATTGTGGACATGGGGGCATGTCATGTTTTTGAGCAGTGGAGTTTGCCATGGCAGCGCATCTATTGACCCAAGGGTGGCCTTTAGAACGCGAAGTTCTATGTAACCCTAGAGGCATGGGAGGAGGAAGGCCAACGGTCCGTGGGTGTGTTAGCCAACAGTTCATGTCACTGACTATGAAAGGGTCTGGGGGTAACACAAGGGATTTGACCAATGAAAAAAATTTCTGACACTCTCATGCACAGGTTGGGCATAGATGTTGATGATAGCATGCGCCACGTCAGCCCATGAGAAAGTGACAACAAGGACTTGGCCATTAAGGAAGGATTCTGATGATAAAAATTTAAAAAAAATTGTTTTTCTGAACTAGCACCCCACAGTGCTCTGACAAAAAGGATAGGGAAGGGAGGAGCATGGTTTTCCAAGCATCCTCAGAACCTCGTGGACAGTGGGAATCCTGGATGGCCAGGATATCCATGGGTAAATTTTCTTGTAAAAAACTCAGTTTCCTAGCCCAGGACGGCGAGGCCTTGAGTCCGGCAATAATCAACATCCCTAAAGTGAAGGTTTTCCCCATCACACCTTAGGTGCGAGGGGTGGGCACCCAGGCCCACTAGCCTCCTCTAGATTCCCATGGGCCTTCACAGCAGCGCGGGTGTGGCAGCAATGCTATTGGTGGTTTTGTTAATTTTAGCAGAAAAATTCGCGTTAGCTTTTGCCTTCACTTTTTGTTTCCCCAACGTTGAGCGAATTTTTGCGGTGCAGATGAGTTTGGTGCACCAACGTTTGGGTCAAAAAAATTATTTCAGGTAGGTTGGAAACCAAGTCGGTTTCAACCAGAGCTTGGTTGCAAAGGTCAGGTGAGATTGAGTCACCCATTGGATCCTCAGATTGGTTGGCCCAATTGGCATGGGCTTCCCAATCTGATTGGTTGATGGATTCCCAAGTTGCTTCTGCTGCGAAGGTTTCGATGTCCTCCTGGCATTGGGAGTGTGGGATAGCGGAGGTGACTTTGGCCGCTTCCTTGGCCGCGGCCCTGTGGGCCTGTTTGGCCTTCTTCCGCTCTTGAGGGGAGATAGGTTTTACCAGTAGGTAGCAGCCTTGTGCTCCCCATGGGAAAGCCTCTTTGGTGCTTGTGGTTGGTTTTTAGTGTGCCTCTCCGCTGACCATGGCCACTGAGGGGTACTATTGGAATGTGATGCCCTCCTTGGTGGGGCATGCATGTGCCTTATGGCAGAATGCATCACATTGGGTGCAGATGGGGGGTGCGCTGTCTACAGTTACCCGGAAAGGGTGGGTGGTATGCCCTTCAATATTATTATATGTGGAGTGTGGGATCTGGGTTAGGTCCTTTGCAATCTCCTCAGTTGGGGTCAGAACTGCGATGGCTTTGCCGGTGCACAGGTGTGGCATCAGCGTAAAGCGTTGCATCTTGAAAGATTGTATTTCGACATATACAGTGAGACCATCTTTCAGGTGCTGCTCCAAAATGGCACGTTTGACTGTAGTAGGCAAAAAACAACGTGAGGAAAATTTGGTTGAATTTTGTCCATCTGGTGCATTTGGTTTCGATGACCCATTGCCCTTTGGGGAGGTCAACACTATGTGCACCGCAACAGCTTTGTCTGCTGCCTCCTTGTTTTTAAAACTGAGGTCCAGCCAACTGCATGACATGGTGTGAGGTGTGATGTACACTGCAGTCAGGAAAAAAGTGTGCACATCCCCACAAAATTTTTCCCATAAAGCTGTTTGTTGGATGTCCAGAAACACACGGACTCCATATTCCACCAACGAGAGTGGTTGGGAGTGTGGCGTATTGATGTACTGGTTGCATCACGCTTGTCAAGCGAGGATTTCTGGGGATATAGTGATTGCCAGTTTTTTATCTTTTTCTATTCCATTAGTTTCTCCGGGGTGTTTTTGAACATTTGAGGCCGCGGGCCTACCACCTGCTCCACTTACCTTACTTGCCCAACTGCTCCCTGACATGGGCGCAAACTAATCTCCTCTGTGAGATTATCAAACCAGAATCAGACTTGAATTGAATAAGTTGCAAAAGTGATTGCAACGAGAGAGAAAAGTTGTCATCACTACCCAAATTGACCACTATTTAATCAGTTGCATAGCACTAAGAAAATTGTTGGTCAATTTTCTTCCTTTTCCTTCAAATAAGATTTTACCAAAAAACTAAACAAATTTTATTATTTCTTCCAACTGCATCCCTGATGACATTTCCCTGATAGCCTGTCAGTCCATATACCAGATGGGCTCTACCAGTACTCTTGGTCAATATGGCCCCCTCCGTCATCAATTGGGTTCAACGAGTCCAATATTTTTGGCTCTACAACCCCATCATCACTAACTTCCGACAGCAATACATGGGGATATTATGGCCGTATGTCCACCAGTTGCAAGAGAGAATCTGTCTCCTTGCCACCCCAGTTGAAATGGCACCATATGCCAAGGACTTTATAGAGACTATTTCAGTGATTCCACCCCTGCAGCAAGACCCTCTGGGTCAGGAGTGGGTTCAGTGTGGTTCATCTTTGGGATCATTCTCACCATGTTGCTGTACCAATGCTCCGTCATTTCCTAATGCCCAGCTCCATATCAAGTCATCCAGTCAGCAACGCCTCTGGCATTCTGGCTTGCTTTTTGAGTGCTTACACATACCAACTGGCAGGCCAGTCTAAACTTATTCTGCCATTTCCATGACATAATCGACCAACCATTATTTTCAGCCTCTTCCCCCTTATTCTTCAAACTGGGCGCCGCAGTGGTTACTCTCTACCAAATGAAAGTGCAATCAGTAGTTTGCTGTTTGTTGTTTGTTTGGTTACTTTCTGACTTTGGGAGAAGTATCCACTCTACCTTGAATTTCTTCTTCCTGCCACCCAAGCTGCGCGGATTGCATCTCCTCCTCCTTCCTCTGGCCTGGAGGAAAGATTGAGTATCCCCTCCTAGGAGATCGCCAATCAAGTTCTCGACATGCTCGCCAAAGTGCAAATGCATACAGCGATTGCACTTAATAACATTTCTGCATTATCCCATGCCCAACAAGGGCTCGCGTTGTTAGGCGCTGTGGATGGGGATGCCCGTCATTGGGTGATAGGTCTTTTGCGTTTTTCCTCACAAGCAGGAGACTCCACCCCACTGATGGCTGTCATGTCAGCCGCCCTGAAACCCCCTATGTCCCAATCAGACCACTTATTCAGACTGATCCATGCTGTGGCCAAAGCCCCTATCTTGGTTTCTTTGATTTCTACCTTTTTTGAACTGGCCCCTATGTTGGGTCTATCTATCAATATGCTTCAGGCAGTCTTTAGATCAGGCTTGGATTTGAGTTCTGCTCATCACGTGGTCTGGTCTACCATCCAAGGATCATTAGATCAAATATGTGCCACCGCAACTACTATCAATGCCTTCCCCCGCCATGTTTCCCATTACCAGAAGGGGAATTTTATGATAGGGTTACCCAACAAAGATGCAGATGACGCGCCTGTCTCCAAATTAGCAGTGGACTTGGGTTTCAATCTTGCCGTAACCCCAGAGTCTGAGTTAACAATTACATAGTTATCTATAATGATTCTGTTCAAGCCCAGACGGAGTAAAACGTTTCCCTCACCCTCATACTTCCAATTTTTGCTTTAGAGAAGGACCCCAATCTTACCCCCAATATACCCGTTATTTCTTCAGTCGCAAATGAGTCAGTCAAATCTTCTAATAAACAGAACTTCGCTTATTTCCTTGTACCTATAAAGATCAGTGTTGTCTCAAATCATGTCTCCTCTGAAGCCCTGGTGGATACTGGAGCTGCGGGGAACTTCATGAGTGTTGAGTTGGCACAACAATTAAAACTGGAAATGGATGTGGGCTCCTCAATAATGGTGGCCTCATCTGCTTATCAGTCCTCATATGTCGTTTGTCAACTGGTACCCTTTTTAATCCACCAGTTCATATTCTGCAATCGTTTTTTGGCTATGCCAAACCTGGTGTTTCTGGTAATCTTAGGTGTAGGGTGGTGGCGCCAACAGCATGTGAAGATTCAGTTAGAATATAATACGTTATCATTTACCAATGATGATTTGGAGGGAGTGTTCCCTCTGATCAACACTCTCAAGAAGATACAAGGAAACAGCTCTATCGCTACCCTGGTTACTTCTGCGGGCATTCCGGCCGATTTTCCCAAAAGCTTGATGCGATATTGGAGAATCTTCAACATGGAAAAGGTGGATCAGCTGCATAAGCACTCTAGGTACAATTGTGGGTTTCGAACAACCGTGGAGTTGGTGAACATCAACTGTCCGTTGTATCCCCATACATTGGAGGAAGAAGTTGCACTCAATAACTGGTTAGACAATATGTTAAAAAAGGTTGGTTGTTTTAAGAGACCTCACCGTCGCCTCCCCCATTGTCTTTGCCAAAAAATTGGATGGTTCTCTCCATCCCTGTGTGGATTACAGTCATTTGAATACAAAACAGTTTCTGATCCCTATCCCCTGCCTTTAGAGCAGATGATCAGCCAGGCGATTGCCAAATCCCATGTGTTCTCAAAACTGGATTTAGTGAGCGCTTTCAAACAAATTTGGGTAATTGAAGGACAGTAATGGTTAACCGCGATCCAAGTGAAGTGAGGCATTTTTAATTTCATGTAATGCCCTTCAGGCTGAAGAATGCTCCCGCTACATTTCAACGGATGATTGTCAATGTACTGGGTGACCTCTAGTTTACTTGTGAAATTTCATGCATTGATAATATCCTGGTTCATTCCCCAACTCCTGAACAACATGCTTTGACTTGGAAGCAGTGGTGGTCGCATTGCATAAAGCAGGGTTGTTTCTCAAAGCTTCCAAGTGTGAGTTTTATAAGGAGGAGGTTACTTAATCTTGGGAACCTGGTTCTTAAAGATGGTGTCGCAATCCCTCCCAACAAGTTAGATGCAATCTGAGAATGGCCAACTCCAACTATGCAGAAACAACTTCGGAGTTTCCTGGAAACTATCATCTTTCTAAAAAATTCTCCCAGCACATTCCCAGTTGGCCGCACCACTCCACCCCCTTACTGGGAAAAACGTACCGTTTTGTTGGACGCCCAAATGTCAGCAGGCATTCAAATCAATCAAGGAGGTTTTCGTGTCTCTGCCTATCTTGAAACATGCTGATCCCACCAAACCTTATATTATTGCATGTGATGCCTCGTCAGTAGTGGTGAAAGTGGTGTTGCTTCAGGAGCTTGATGATCTCAAACATCGGTCACTTACTTTTAACCAAAAATTCACAGACAAGGAGCAGTCTTGGGCCATCTACGACAAAGAATTGGCAGCTTTTGCATGGGCATTAACTCATTGGCGGTATCTGTTTCAGGGTGCCCGCCATGAATTAATGGTCTGCACGGATCACCAGGCCCTTTTGTATTTCCAAAAGCCCCAAAAATTGGCACATTGGCAGGCCCATACCTATTAGGACCTTTGCAGTTTTAACTTTAAATACAAATTTATTAAAGGTGCGCTCAATGTACTTCCCAATTTCCTAAGCCGCAGTCCTGCCCACTGTCCCTTGGAACCTGAAGAGGTGGATCTCTTTACCATTATCCCTGCCTCTCAGATTCTGTTGATCATTCCTCCCATTGTTTCCTTCATCACGTTGGCTCCCAATGCCCATTATTGGCTCTGGTTTTAGCCAATCAAATGGCCTGCCCTGAAGGCGTGGAGTTGGTTGAGCAGTTGGTTCACTCACGTCACAAACACTCCCTATACTCCATAGAAGAGGGACTCATTTATTTCTGTTCTTGCATTTGGGTTCCCCTCCTTCCAATCGGAGGTATTCTGCGCACATCATGATCCCCCCATAGTTAGACATCCTGGACAAGAAATGCATCGATCTGATCAAGCGAACCTTTAATTGGGTGGGACAGACCAAAGAGGTCCTGGCTTGGATTGCCAATTGTGTTACTTGCACTAGGGCCAAGTCAGATTGCTCCAGAAAAAAACAGCCTCCTACACCCCTTACAGCAGGTGGAAGGTCAATGGACCTCGGTGTCCATGGACTTATCTTTGAACTCCCCTGTTCTAACAGGTTCACAGCGGTGATGGTAGTGGTGGATCATTTTATGAAATTTTCTCTTTTTATCCCTTGTACTACCACGACTATGTCAGAAGAAACTGCCCATATTTTTGTATGCCATGTGTTTTTGATGTTCTGTCTTCCCCAGGAGATTATCAGTGACCGGGGTTCACAGTTTACCGCGCAGTTTTGGAGTGAGCTCCTATTGATCCTGAAAGTATCCCCCTGTCAATCCATGGCATATCACCCTCAGTCCGACGGACAGACTGAGCAGGTTAACCAAGTCCTCAAACAGTACCTGCATTGCTATGCTGCAGCAGTGCAGGATTCTTGGGCCGGTGACTTTCCCTCGCTCAATTTGCTTACAATAACGGGACCCACACACGTCCACAAGGTTTTCCCCTTACAAAGCAACGTTGGGTTATAATCCTTCGTTTTTGGTTGGGCCATGCCTGCAGCCTGAGGTACAAGCTGCTGCGGACCACACTGCCCATATCCAAGTGACCCAAGCTTTAGTATGGGAACACATTGCTAAAACCATCAATGACTACAAGCGATTCATGGATCACAAGCGCCTTCCAGGTCATGCTTTTATGGTGGGTTCCTACATTATGCTCGATACCCATCATTTGCAAATTAAAACCCCTTCCTGCAAGTTTGCCAGTAAGCGCTTGAGTCCCCATTTAGTAAAAGAGGTATTGGGTAATGGGGCGTTTTATCTGAAGCTTCCTGCACATTGGAAGCAGCACCTGGTTTTCCATGTTTCCCAGCTGTCGCCCTTTAAGGGTGCAATTCCCATGGAACCAGAGCTGATCATTGTTGATGATGGGGAAGAAGCTGAGGTAGAGACCATCCTGGCATCCCGGAAGTCGCGACGTTCCATCCAATATCTAGTGGCCTGGAAAGGGTATCTGCCTATAAAAATAGTTGGGTCAAGGCGCGCAATTGTGCGAATTGTATGGACCTGGTTGAAGCTTTCCATATATCCCACCCTGAGGCTCCCGACCCCCCCCAAAAGTCGTGACAGAAATGGCTATCAAGTTACCCAAGGCACACAAGAATGTGGCTCTGGTGCAGTTTCCCGGTGGGGGTGTTCTTCCCTTGGAAAAAGGAAAGTGTAATGTAAGTCCTGGGGAACGTCCCCTGGCTCTTGATTGGACCATCTTCCCATTCCCAAGTAAAAAGACACTGATGAGGATGGCAGTACCCCTCATTACTCAGGGCGATCTCGCTCACATAGTAGATGAGCGGTGGGTAACAGCTCTTCCACTTCAGATCCCACCCCCTTTACCCACACTCACCTCAGCATAACTGTTGTGGGAATTATCAAAATCTGTGTTGAGATTATTGAATTGAAATTGGTCAGATCTAATTCAAGTAGCAATCTGGCTGATGCCCGAATCTCAAATGGCTGGAAAGGCATGAAGACTGAGGTATCATCTGGAATGTCTGACAGTTCCAATTTGATAAAGTGTTGATAGAACTAACATTGGGTGCCAACGACGAGGGTTTGAAGCCCTCTGTTGGCAATTTGGCATTGTGGCCAATGTGATGCCATTGACCAAACGAACAGTTCAGTGACCAAGTGCGGGTGGGTTTGGCATCCCAAACCCATTCCCAACCAAATGGACCCGCCCCTATGTGGGGTGGCCTTGGGGATTCCCACTGCTCATCAGGCCAAATGTCATCATGCCAACCGTCGAAAATGTAGCTAAGCCCCAGTTTGGACGTTTGAGGTCAAACTGACAGTGACTCAGCCCACCGCCAAATTTTGCAATGTCAGTTCTCAATAAACAAACATGACCATTTCTGAACAATTTGCCGGTTAGGTCAACATTGTGGGACCTGATCCCAACTTGTCACTACCCCAATTGACCACTATCTAATCAGTTGTATAGCACTGAGAAAATTGTTGGTCGATTTTCTTCCTTTTTCTTCAAATAAAATTTTACCAAAAAACTAAACAAATTTTATTATTTCTTCCAACTGCATCCCTGATGGCATTTCCCTGGTAGCCTGTCAGTACATATACCAGATGGGCTCTATTAGTACTATTGGTCACTATGGCCCCTCCATTGTCAATTGGGTTCAGTGAGTCCAATATTTTTGGCTCTACAACCCCATGATCACTAACTTCCGACAGCAATACATGGGGATACTATGGCCGTATGTCCACCAGTTGCAAGAGAGAATCCATCTCCTTACCACCCCAGTTGAAATGGCACCATATGCCAAAGATCTTATTGAAACTATCTCAGTGATTCCACCCCTGCAGCAAGACCCCTGGGTCAGGAGTGGGTTCAGTGTGGTTCATTGTCAGGATCATTCTCTCCATGTTTCTGCACCAACACTTCTTCATTTCCCAATGCCCGGCTCCATATCAAGTCATCCAGTCAGCAATGCCTCTGGCATTCTGGCTTGCTTTTTGGGTGCTTACACATACCAACTGGCAGGCCAGTCTAAACTTATTCTGCCATTTCCATGACAGCCAATGCACCAATTTTTGAGTTTACAAAAGTACAAAAGGGCCTGTGATCCATGCAGACTGTTAATTCATGTTGAGAACCCTGTAACAGGTACTGCCAATGAGTTAATGCCCATTCAATGGCTGCCAATTACTTATCATAAATGGTCTAAGACTGCTCTGTGGGGGTAAACTTCCAGGAAAAATAGGTGACCAGATGTTCCAAACCTTCATGTTTCTGGAGCAACACCACTCCCACTGCTACCAACAAGGCATCACATGCAACAATATTTGTTTTCTAGGATTGTCATGCTTCAAAATGGGTGGGGACACAAACACTTCTCCTTAATAGACTTGAACGCCTGTTGGCATTTGGGCGTCCAGCAAAATAGTATGTTTTTCTGTAAGGGGGTGGAGCGGGGCAGCCAGCTGGGATAGTGCCAGGGAAATTTTTAGGAAAATGATGGTTCCCAAGAAACTCCAAATTTGTTTCTAGGTAGTTGGGATTGGCCATTCTCAGATCACGTCCAGCTTATTGGGAGGGATTGTTGTCACAATTTCAATATGACTGGACAATAAGCCCTAGGTCATGAGGGCGGGATGGATGGATCTGCCAAGATTGATATGAGTAATGGTAATTTGAGCACCTCGAAATTAGGTGATATTGGATTGTTGGTAAATCGCCTCAAATCGGGCGTTGTGAGATTAATGAATACAGAATTGATGTAACCAATGAGATATGGCGAATTGAGTTACTAAGCCATGTAAGTAGTATCATCCAAAATTGTTACAATATAAGCAGGATGAGATGATTGAGGAAGGTTAGGTTTTTGGTAGTTTGAAGATTAGTGGAACAGCAAGATCAGCTATAATAAATATATTAATAAAGAAGAGTTGTGGGAGCAAGTGCTCCATATTTATTTTATACATCTATTATTTTATTTTCAGGACAACGATCCTCACATTGTTGATCCTAGCTGCTCAGTGGATCAAACCCTGTGCCAGAAACACTTTGGTGTATCCCTCCCATACTGTCTATTTTACAACAGTGGTCCTCACTACAGGGGGCCCATTGATCAATTATAATATAATAAAAACTCAGTTGTCAGCCATGTTGCCTCAAGTTGCTTATGTGGAGCTGAAACTGGCGTTGGATGCTGTGCTTAAAAAACAAGACAAGATGATTCAGTAGGTCTACTGCAATAAGCTGCCCCCATTTGATCGTGAAGGGAATACATATGGGTACTTTAAGAGATTTGAGATTGCAATTGAAGGAGTCTTGGATCGATGAAGAGCAAAACTGTTGATTTCTTCCTTGGATATTGGAAGTGCTGATCAAGTCATCTGTTATCTTCCAAGCAGCTCCCTTATATACCAAGAAGTCAAAGACACAGTTCTGCAGTTGTTCAGTGGAACTGCAAAGATGTTGCAGCGGAAGGCTGAATTTTTGACCATCAAGTTTCAGCTGAATGAAACCCTCACCACGTTTGCTGAGCAATTTACGGCGGAAGCTCACAAGCTAATTGGGGATGGAGTTTTATCTGAAGTGGAAGTGTGTATTGCGATGACTTCTGCTGTGAAGCCATACTGTGAGTTACATAACGTTATGGCTATGCTATTGGATGAAGATGTACCTTTGCTTAAACTTGTTCAGTTTTTGCACTAAATATCAGCCAACTTCCCTCCACCTAATGCTGAGCAGAGTCCTTTTGCTGTAATTGCTGAATTATCATATTTGGGGAACACTGGCAGTTCAGTGCAGATTTCATCAGGTCATCATCAGCAGTTAAACATCCAACCCATTACTGCTTATTGTCCCTGGGCCAACTATCGCCCTAGAACTGTTTATGCTGATCACTTCCAGTTTAACTCTTGTCATGGTTTGTATCACATTAATCAGAAATGTGAGTACTATGAGGTTAGTTATTTTAAATGCAGTCATAAGGGGCATCTGGCACAATGGTGCCCTAAACAACTGGTCTCTTGTGTACATCTGGGACAGTATGGCTAAGGAAAAGTCAGAGTGGAGTAGATAAGGGACTCTCTATCTCCTCTATACCAAACCAAGACGTTTCACCTGAACCCAAAATAGATTATTCAGCGGAAGTTTCCTTGCACAATGAGTCAGTTTTATATCAGCAGCCGGTTGGAGGGGTGAATGTTTTGACACAAGTACAGTCAGCGATTATGGCGGAAAAGGGGTCTCAGATGCATGTTGAGCCATATGCCTGTCAAATGTTCTACCAAGTAACCCTGAAAATTTTGACCCCTCCTCAAATGCACCTTTTTTGCAAGCAGTAAGCGTCGCTCTTCCAGTCAAAACTATTATAAACCAATAACCCAGAATTGGTAGGGGATTGCGTGTTTCCTTGAAAACAGGGACTCTTTAGATGTCCATGCTATTAACAGTTGAGATGCATCCTACTCTGAATGTACTTACTGTGACCTGGTTGTAGCTAAGACTCAAGTCTGTGCTATCATAGATACCGGTGCCCCTGTCAACATAGTCTCCTCCAAACTGGTGGCCAGGTTGGCATTAAAACCAGATGTGGAACACCGGATGGTATATGGCACTGCTGGAGTGGAGAATACGGTCTATGAGGGAGCATACAGTGCGCTTCCACTGAGGTTTGGTTCTATCGTCATGGTAGCTCCAGCTATAGTGTTACCAAATAGAATTTATGATCTGTTAATTGGAACTGCCTTCTTGCGGCACTATGGAACTATTATTGGCATGACAAATGAGATATGAGATATTGGGTCAGCGAATCCCAGTCCACTTCACCTCTAACAGAGTACCAAATGATCCGGTGCATATGGTAAGTATTAATTTAGCTTATAGCGACGGAGTAATTCCAGTGCGCTACCATCAGTTAAAGGACAAAGCATGGGCTCTTCCTCAACAGATATATGAATATCAAGGGTTGCCGCTTAAGCAGCCAGACTTATATCCATTCTATCTGGGCATTAAGTTATATTGAACACTGACTTGGTGATTGAAATTCCAGACAATCTCTATAGGGAGGTTATTGGGCCATATCAGCAATCACAGTTTGAGCCCCACGTGGCCCCAGGCATTATTTTACCAGGGCAAGGTGAGATCAAAGTTTTTCTTGAAAATCTACAAATGGTAACACTTCATATCCACCGCCACCAAATAGTGGCATACTTACACTTAATTCCCATCAAGGAGGTTCTTTTGGTTCATGAACTTGGGTCGCTGGAGGAATTTGGTTTGCCTTTTAAACCACAGCACAATGTAATGGCAGTTTTATCGCGTGATATTTAATGGGGCTGTCAGAACCACAGAAGGATAGGGCAATCGCTTTATTTCATAAATATAAAGATATTTTTGCTGTCAAAGACCATGATTTAGGATGCACGCGGGGGTGGTTCATAGGCTGGACACTGGGATCATCCACCCATCAGGTCAAGGCTGATCCACCAATCAAGGGTAATGGAAGAAGTAGTAACCAAGGAAATTGACAAGCTATTAGCGCAAGGGATGCTTGAACTGTCAAAAAGTCCATGGGCTTCACCCATTCTGATTGTTAAAAAAAGGATGGCACCAACCGTGTACTAATTGACTACTTAAAGCTCAACAGCATTACTAAAAAGGACTCATATCCCTTACCGCGAATTGATGATGCTTTAGATCAGCTAGGGGAGCTCGTTTTTTCTCAGCTATGGACCTGATCTCGGGCTATTGCCAAATCAAGTTGCCAATGGTGGAGCAAGAGAAGTGCACAGTAATCACATCTAAAGGTTTTTCCCAACCAACCCAGATGCCACAATGGTTGTGTAATGCCCCAGCTACATTTCAACGAGCAATGGATACTATTGTTGTGGACCTAAAACTGTTGTGTGTCCTTGTATACCTTGATGACATTAATGTTTCTCCTGAACCTTCTCCAAACACCTCGACCATTTAGAAGCTGTATTCTGCCATCTCGCTGAGGCCAACATCAAGATTAAACCCCAGAAATGCCACTTCTTTAAGGACTAGCTGGAGTACCTGGGGTTTGTGGTTGATGCCACAGGGCTGAGACCTCAACCAGCCAAAGTGGAAGCTATTTGAAAAATGACTCCACCCAACAGTAAGCGGGATATACAAGTCTTTTGGGAATGGTTGGATATTACCAGCGCTTCTTCCCTAACTTCAGCTGTATTGGGGCCCACTCTTTGAGTTATTAAAGAAGGACACAATTTTTGAATGGGTGGAACGTCAGCAAAGCGCTTTTGATATTTTTCAAATGGCATTAACAAGTGCGCCGGTGTTATGCTATCCCAATTTCAAAAAAGAGTTCATTGTTCAAACGGATGCATCCCTTTTCGCTGTAGGGGCAGTCCTATCCCAAAAAGATGAGAAAGGAGAAGAGCACCCCGTAGCATACTGTAGTTGCAGTTTGAACAGCCATGAACGCAATTACACCATGACCCAGAGGGAGTGCTTGGTGGTGATCTACGCCTATAAGCAATTTTGGGTATATTTGCATGGGGTGAAATTCAAAGTTGTAATAGATCATGCCTCGCTACGCTGGTTACAAAATCTGAAAGAACTGAAAGGGCGTCTAGCCTGATGGGCTTTTAAATTGCAGGCATACAATTTTGAAATTCTTCACCGACCCAGAGCAAAACACTAGAATGTTAATTGTTTATTGGGATTACCTATGATTGCAGCTACCGCAGATCTGAGTGATATCCTGTTTGATAAGATGCTTAGTGGCAAGTACAATGATGTACCGCCCCCAGTCATCAAGGTATTGGACGGAACAATGGCCAATACATTTATAAAAATGTGGAAAAATATAAGCGGATAGGGGACACTACCATGAATATCCCAAGACCTTCCACCTGCCCAACTATTAAAATGAGTGCACACCAAGCAGTTGGACATGGTGGAGTGCGTAAGACTATGGAATTATTGCAGCCTCAGTATTACTGGAAAAGCATGAACTTAATTTTCTTGATACTATCTCCTCCTGTCACTAATGCCAAGTGTAAAAGCCATTCCGCCAGAAGTCTTCATACCGGTTAGTAAAGCTGCACTTCGCCTGGCACACTGTTTCAATCGATGTGGTGGGTCCCTTGCCAACAGGGGCAAACTGGTGCAAATACATCCTGGTAGCAATTGACTACTTGACCAGGTGGGTTGAGGCGCGACCAATACGAGATTTAGGGCGCTAAAGTGTTCAAGTTTGTTATGGAGTGTATAATTCAGCAACACGGTTGTCCCCAATTCATCCTTACTGATAATGGGATGAACTTCACTTCACACATTCTACCTAAGCTAAACGAGCTGATGGCCATCCGTGGGGTTCTAACAACCCTGTATCACCCCAAGTCCAACGTAATGGTTGAACGGGCTAATGGGACCCTGGTGAACATACTCTGGAAGTTGGTCACGGACAGGCTCTCTGATTGGAGTACCCTCCTTTCTACCGCGGTGTTCACCTACAACATTAGCTACCATTCAGCCATGTGGGAAAAGCCCATTCCAATTGCTTTATGGACGGCACCACGCTCTGCCCTCTCTCCTATATGCCTGTGTAGAGGACACTGGCGGAATGGATCCACAATGCTATTTGACCATTCTAATGAATACGCTGATCAACTTACAAACTGAAGCCTACTCGTTCAGCTTAGCCAAGAGAATCAAAAGCCAGGCTGCCAATCAGGTACAGTGGAGTGCTCTATCACAGTTCAAGGATGGAGACTTGGTCTTATTCTATGATCAACATGGGTTTGGCTGAAAACACAAGCTGGCCAATATCTGAATTGGACCATTTGAAGACATTGAGAAGACAGGCATAGATGCATATAATATCATGGACCCCACTAGCAGTTGGATTATCAACCAAGTGCATGCAAAGTTCCTCCGGTCATATAAGCAATAGGAGCCTTATTGCTTAGTCAAGGAGGGGGCAATGTTGCAATTCCAATATGACTAGATGATGAGCCCTAGGTTGTGAGGGCGGGATGGATGAATCCACTGAGATTGATATGAGTAATGGTAATTTGAGCGCCTCAAAATTAGGCTATATTGGATTGTTGGTAAATCGCCTCAAATCGGGCGTTGTGAGATTAATGAATGAAGAATTGATGTAACCAATGAGATATGGCGAATTGAGTTACTAAGCCATGTAAGTAGTATCATCCAAAATTGTTACAATATAAGCAGGATGAGATGATTGAGGAAGGTTAGGTTTTTGGTAGTTTGAAGATTAGTGGAACAGTTTAATCAGCTATAATAAATATATTAATAAAGAAGAGTTGTGGGAGCAAGTGCTCCATATTTATTTTATACATCTATTATTTTATTTTTAGGACAACGATACTCAAATCGTTGATCCTAGCTGCTCAGTGGGTCAAACCCTGTGCCAAAAACCCTTTGGTGTATCCCTCCCATACTGCCAATTTTACAACAATTGCATAACCATCTTTAAGGACAAGGTTCTCGAGGAAGGTAACCTCCTCCTTATAAAACTTACACATGGAAGGCTTGATGAACAAGCCTGTTTTATGCAAGGCGGCCACCACTGCTTCCAAGTCAGTAACATGTTGTTTGGGAGTCAGGAGTGAACCAGGATACCATCAATGTATGCAACTGCACAGGTAAACCGGAGGTCACCCAGTACATTGTCAATCATACGTTAGAACATAGCGGGAGCATTCTCCAGCCCAAAGGGCATTACACGGAATTGCAAAATGCCACGCTTCATATGGATTGCTGTTAACCATTCTTTCCCTTTCATTACCTGAATTTGGTTAAAAAGTTAACCAGATCCAGCTTATAGAACACACGGGATTTGGCAATTCCCTGACCAATTGTCTGCTCCAGAGGTAAGGGGTAGGGATCAGAAACCGTTATTTTGTTTAAGTGGCCATAATCCACGCAGGGATGGAGAGAACCATCCACTTTTTTGGTGAAGATGATGGGGGAGGCAACGGGCAAGGTCTCCTTGAACAATCACCCTTTTTTCAGCATATCATCCAACCAGGTGTTGAGTGCAATTTCTTCCTCCGCTTTATGAGGATTCAACGGACAGTTGATGTTCACCAACTCCACAGTCATTTGAAATCCACAGTTGAACCTAGTGTGAGGAGGCAGATGGTCCACCTTTTCCGAGTTGAAGATACTTCAATAGTGCATTAAACTCTCTGAAAATCAGCTGGCATGTCCACAGAAGTGACAAGGGAAGTGATAGAACTGCGGCCTTGTGGTTTCTTAAGAAGACAATCAGAGGGAAGTCACCTCCAGTTGATCATTGGTAAATGACAACATAATAGACTCCAAGTGAATCTTGACATGTTGTCAGCGCCACCATCCCACACCTAAAATCACCGGAAACACCAAGTTTGGCATAGCAGAAAAAATATCACAGAAGCTAAACTGGTGGATTGAAAAAGGTACTGGCCGATGGACAACATGTGAGGTCTGGGAGGCAGACAAGGTCACCATCACTGAGGGACCCACATCCATTTCCAGTTCTAATTGTTGGGCCAACTCGACACTCATGAAGTTCCCCACAGCTCTGGTATCCACCAGGGCCTAAAAGGAGACATGATGTGAGCCAACACTAATTTTCATAGGCAATAGGAAATAAGCGAAGTTTTGTTTATTGGAAGATTTAACCAACTCCTTTGCGACTGAAAAAAACTGACAAATTGGGGGTAAAATTGGGGGCTTTTGCAGGAGCAAAAATTGGAAGTATGAGGATGGGGGAACTGATTTCCTCCGTCTGGGCTTTCACAGATTCATTTATAGGTGACTCTGTATCAGCCAACTCAGATACAGGAGTTGCGGAAGGATTGGCAACCAGATCTACCACTGGTTCAAAGGTAGACACGTCATATGCATCTTCATTGGGTAACCCTATCATAAAATACCCTTCTGATAACGGGAAACATGGTGGGGGAAGGCATTAATAGTGGTCGTGGTAGCAAATATTTGATCTACTGTTCCTTGGATGGTGGACCAGACCTCGTGATTAATGGAAACTGAATCCAAGCCCGATCTAAAGACTGCCTGAAGCATATTGATAGAAAAACTCAATGAAAAGTCCAGTTCACGTAAGGTAGAAATCAAAGAAACCAAGCTAGGGGCTTCAGCCATGGCATAGAGCAATCTGAATAGGTGGTCCAATTGTGACACAGGAGGTTTCAGCAAGCCGACACAACAGCCATCAGTGGAGTAGGGTCTCCCATTTGAGAGGAAGAGCGCAGAAGGCCTCTAAACTAGTGGCGGGCATCCTCACCCACAGCATCTAACAACGCGAGCCCTTGCTGAGCATGAGATAACGTGGAAGCGTTATTAAGTGCAATTGATGTACACATTTGCACCTCAGTGAGAGCGTAAAGAACTTGATTGGCTATCTCCTGGGAAGGAACACTTGATCTCCACTTCCGGGCTAATGGGAGAAGGAGGAGCAACTATCCGCGCAGCTTGGGTGGTTTGAAGATGATTCTCCAAGGTAGAGCGGATACTAATCCCAAAGTCGGAAAGTGGCCAAAAAAACAACAAACAGCAGACTACTGATTGCACATTCATTTGGTAAGGGGTAACCACTGCAGTGCCCATTTCTAAGAGCAGGGCGGAAGTGGCTGGGAACATTGGTTGTCAATTGTGTCGTGGAAATGGCAGAAGGAGTTTAGACTGGCCTGCCAATTGGGATGCATGAGCACCCAAAAAGCAAGCCAGAATGCCAGATGCATTGCTGACCAAATGACGTTGTATGGAACTGGGTATTGCGAAATGACAAATCGTTGGTGTAGGACAACAGTAAGTATGATCCCAATGAAAAACCAAATTGAGCCCACCTCAGACCTTGGAGGTCTTACTGCAGGGGACGGACTCACAGAAATAGTTTCAATGATTTCATCAGCATATGGGGTTGTTTTGAATGGGGAGATAAGGAGGCGGATCCTTGTTTGTAGATGGTGGACTTAAGGCCACAAGATCCCAGTATACTGTTGTTGGAAGTTCATGATAGCAGGATTAATGAGTCAGAAGTATATGACTTACTGAATCCAATTGATGATGGTGGGGCCATAGTGACCATGAGTACTGGTAGAGCCCATCCAGTCTATGGACCAATGGGTCCCCAGGGAAAAGCCATCAGGGATGCGGCCAGAATAAAATCAACACAATAAAAATTGATTGGTTATTTGGAAAAATTTTATTGCAAAGGAAAAGGAAGAAAATTGACCAACAATTTTCTCAGTGCAATGCAACTGATTAAATAGTGGTCAATTGAGGCAGTGACAAGCCAGGATCAGGACCCTCAATTTCGACCTAACCGGCAAATTATCCAGGAATGGGCGGACTAGTTCACTGGGAACCAACATCAAAGAATTTGGTGGAAGGTTGAGTCACTGTTGGTTTGACCTCGAACATCTGAACTGAGGCTTAGCTACAATTCTGATGGTTGGTGCAATGGCGTTTGGCCTGATGAGCAGTGGGAATCCCCCAAGGCCACCCCATGTAGGGGCGCGCCCATTTGGTTGGGAAAGGGTTTGGGACGCCCAACCCGCCCATGCTCGGTTGCTGGGCTGTTTGTTCAGTCAGTGGCATTGCATTGGGCGCAATGCCCAATTTGCCAACAGGGAGCTTTGAACTCTCATCAATGGTGTCTGAAGCTGTTACCTGCCCATTGGGGATGATTACTTGTGATTTTGGGAGGGGGTGATTTTTTTGATCATCATGTTAACTGAATCAAAACCGTTGTTATTCTGGCGGATTAATTGGTCCTCATACCTTTTCGACCATTTGAAATCTGAACATTATGCTGATTGCCGCTCAAATTAGTTCTGATCAATTTTACTCAATGATCACAATGCAGATTTCACCAATTCCCCATAGCAGTTTTGCCAAGGTGAGTGTGGGTACTGGAGGCGGGATCCAAAGCAGAAGAGTCATAACCAGCGCTCATTTATCACGTGAACGAGATTGTCCTGAGTAACAAGGGGTACAGCCATCCTCTTCGGTGCCTTTTTTGTTGGAAATGGGAAAATGGCCCAATCAATGCCCAGAGGATGTTCCCCCGGGACTTACACAGTGGATAGCTATCTTTTTCTTGAAGACATTCAAAGGTGGTAGTCCATTAATACTCAGTGGCCCCAAGCATTTTATGTATAATCAGCAAGGGCGAGGCTGAGGGACTTTATGAGGGCTTCAATAATCCAGCGTCCAAGAGTTGCTTCAATTCCATGGTCACCTGTGCTACTTCAATTTTAGGCTTCCTGTAAGGCCAAGCACTGATTGGGGCAGAGTCGCCCATCAACACTTTATGCTGAACCCCTTTCATCATTCTAAAATTATCAGAGCCTTTGGAGAATATATCAGCATATTCCTCAATCAGCGCTTCTGCTTGCCGCCGCTGCTCAGGGGTAAGTATGTCGCCTGATTTATTATCAACAAAACTAATTATAACGGCCTCAATGATTCCTTAGGTTACACAAATTCCTACGACCACAAAAGAATAAGACTTGTTCTTATGGTAGGGCTTGAACATAGGTGACATGTTGGCTTTGAGTTATTTGCATATGTTGCTCTGTGAAATTTGCCATCAATACAGTTAAGGGCTCCTGATAGGCAGGCTATAACAGCCTCAAGCAGGTAAGAGGCCCGCGTATGGCCAGGTTAAGTTCTCACAGTCAACATATGATCTGGCGGAAAGTATAACCTGAGCACAGGTGTCCACCATATATGCGACTTTAGGGTATGACTACAAGTTATTTCATATATGGTCATCCCCTCATAGAGTCAGCGCTGGGATGAGGCATTTTGGTTTTTGGACTAATGAATTGTATTCTATCCACTCAGCGAAGCTTTGCTGTTCCACTAAACAACTCCTAAGTTTCATTTTTTTTCTAGGAGATTCTTAAATGACTAGAGAAATGTTATATCCCAGGACTAAAAATTACAAATTTCTATGACTAATAATGGTATTAAACTCCATAATGAATTAGATGCTAATGAGAAGGTCATAACTGTCATTCTTCAATACAAATTATGGTGCCGTCACTACCAAGGACACAAACTAAAGTGTCAGAGCGGAATAGGCACCTGGGGAGCGAGTCCACTGAGGCCCCACCATTCTATAATCCATGATGTAATTTTGATCTGACAAAACTTTTACTTTTATTGCCAGATGAGAGGAGATGACATTAACTCGAGACACAATATTGATTATAGCTAGGGTTTTTACCTTATGGACAAATACTTTGAAATACATTTTCTTCATGCCAAAGTGGGGGATTGATATAGAAAATCCTAGCAAAAGTGGTCCCAAAGATGCACATAAAAGTAACTTGGATTCTTATTGGGAATTTTTAGCAAGCGAAATCTACCTTTTATGGTGGGGATAGAGAACAACACTCAACTGGGAAATAATTGTAACTGAGACCTGAGGCACAGGATCTTCAGTGAAGGATGCCTCACGTCCTAAGATGACTCCACTTTTTCCGCCTCATCAGCATGCTTCTTCCAAAAGTGGCATCTTGGTACCTGATTTTTTCACAGTAGGTGCAAGCGTCATGGTGGGGTTTAGATTCCTGGGGCTGCCCCACAGCATTAATGGGGGCCTGACTCCCCTTGTAGGTGCTTGGCGCATTTTGCGCTCTTGTAGCTTCATTATGGATTCCTTAATATCGAGCATGTACTTATAAAACCTTATTGAATTTTATAAATAGAGCATGAGGTTCTAGTTATTCTGGAATGCAGAGAGGACGGTGACGGTGGCATTGTCCAAGTTAATCTGGCCGCAGGAGGCTTGTCCTAAGCTTCATGGTAAACCCATTCAGAAAACTTAATGTTAGTTGTGTCCTTCTTAGGGAGGATCCACATGAGTGCCTGTTTGCAGGTAGACAGAATATCTTGATGCAAAATTCTTTAAGGAGGGCATTCTTTAGCTCCTCCCAGGCTGCGAACTCCATAAAATAGGGCGTCATATTTTCCCATGCCTTGCTAACAAGCCAGGTCTGCTAGTGCTGACACTCCTGATGATCTGTAGCGCTAGCCATGACGATTTATAAACAATAGGTAGGACTGGATGTGCTCAGCCTCTGAGCACATATTTTTCTTTTTATGTGGTTTTAAAATATCCAAAAGCTTATGGAGAACTTGGAATCCGTGACAAGGGGACCGCCCAGTCTCAGCTGACTCCAAGTTTCTTAAATCATCTTAAGGGAAAACCTCATCAATTTGATGGCATAATTTTTCATGTCATCCTGGATGTTTATATAGCTTGTATTAATGTGCTTGATGGAATATTTGGCACTTGGAAGCTGGTGGAGTCTTGACCATCTAGTACTAAAAAAAGCTGGTGGAGGCTTTCAATATTGGCAGCCTGACTCGCCACTTTGGCAGTCAGCAAAAATGACTTGCCTATTCAAAGAGATCAGGGTCAAGTATTCAAGATTTTCCTTTTTAATGTTCATCCATTCCCCATGAGCCACTTTTTGCAGCTGCTTCTTGAGGGCACTGATGTGAGTGTCAAAATATCAATCAGCAGATGGTCCACCATTCAAGTACATTTTCTCCTCCATGGCGGTAGTAGGTAAACTTGCTGGGCTGAACTTTGTGTGAAGATAATTATTCACCAGGTAGCCTAGGAAGGGACCTGGAAGAGAACACCCGCGTTGAGGTTTTAATTATTTTAAAAGCTAGGTACTTCAAGAGCTATGCAATTATTAGTTGCTGATAGCCCAGCATAATCACCTAGCAGACATGTTAAGTCACTAAAGCAAAATCACTTGGTAGCTTTACTAAACCAAGGCAAATCACTGTAAATTAAAAGGCCAACTTACTAGTATAAACTAGGATAAACATTTGAAAAAAACTAATATCCCTATAATTTTGTATTTTGGGTTATTTGTAGGATTTAGTTAAGGTTTGGGGTCTCAGGGAATATGGTGATTATGGATAAAACAGAGGAATTCAAAGGTTTATTTTGGGCACGACCAGTTAAATTCGTTTTGGCTGATTTAGATGATCCCTGACTAGCATGATCTTTAGTTAATACCTCTGAAGATTTGGGAGAGATTTAAGCCTCTGTCAGCTCATTTTGGAAATTTAGGGCTAGTTGCATTATTGGTAGACTCTGCCATGATAGTATATCCTATGGCGGATTGTGAGGTATATGAGGCTCAATTCTTATATGATCTATCATGACTCTTATCAATCTTAACGCAATTAAAGAGGTTTTCCTGGTCATAAGTCATCATGGGGTCAGAGAGAATCAACTATGACACTCTCCTTCTCATTTGAAGGCAAAAAGGCCTATGGTTCAACAAATCAGAGAAATTTTTGGTTCTGAGAAGCTAAATGGCGTTGACAAGGTAGGAATAGAACCTAAGTTCATGGATGGAGGTTATTTTTTCGCTTGTGCCCTGAGAGAGCTTCTACCTGGGCTACTTGAATGGACGTTAAATTTTAACTCCCTGATTTTAGCGTTATAAACATATTCTCTTCTGTTAGAGAAAGGAAGGAGTCAACAACCATAATCTCATCAATCTTCAGGAAGCCTTGAGGGCAAGGAGATACCACTGCAGTTCCATATGAGCGTTTCCTAAAACTTTTATTACCTGAAGGGATAGGGGGTGATTTTTTCAACATAACTGAACTTAATTGAGGAAGCTCTGATGCTTAAGAAAATGACATAGCTGCCACTGAGGATGTGGTTCTCTGGAGGGTTCTTAACCTAAATAAATATGCTAAGGAGAAGGCTTACTCCATTAATATTGGGAGTGGATCCCTTGAGGGATGCTGGCTGAAGTTGTATCCAAGTTGGCTCTAAAAGATGTCCCCACAATATCAGTGGGGATTACAACTGAAGGAACGTACGGCACAAATACTCTTCAAGTGATTATAGATCAGAGACACTCTAATATAGGTTGAAGAAGAATAAAAAGCGAGATGCTCTTTGTTATGGGTAAATGTGCTTCTGTAGATATTAGATTTGGTAAGGGTTTGTGATTCCCCATATTGGTTTCAGAACACAACACTTCTTTCCCCCAACGGCAAGCCTCTCCTTATAATGCATCCAGAAGGGCCACATTTCTTTGAGCTTCAGTAGGAAAAAGAGTCTGAGAACCCTCAGCTGCAAAGTGCACCTGGAGTTCCGCCAGAGCATCTAGAAACTGTTCTGCTGCTTCTGGAGAGGGAACTTGGGGAATCCATATTACCGCCAAGGTTACTGAAGGAGTGACATGGATTACTTGATCTGGTTAGTCATTGCCTCAGTAAACATAACCTTTTTACAGGCCTGGATGAGTGAGACAAGAGAACAACAATAGAAGACCAATTCAAAGAGTAATTCAAGTTATTTGTAATTATATAGTCAGTTGCTTTGCCTGTTCAAAAAAGGAGGGCGGAAGGTGCTCAAGTTACTTTTATATTATCTCATGGATTCTGCTAATTAAAGTAAGAATGGGCTTCCATATTGTGTGTGTGACAACCCAGTGAAAAGCACATAATTTCAGTGGCATAGCATTGCTAACGACCTGTAGTTAGGATACCCTATGATTTATGTGAGAATAACAAATTTTAGTAATGCATCAAAGGCCTCAATACTAACCCAAATGGCTGTAATGGGCAACCTCGGGTCTTGCTGGGGCAACATCCAATGGTGGGAGAGCCATGGATCCCAATACTACTGGGTTTGAAGATGCTGGCCTTTGATACATGTCCCAAAATACTCTGGTTCTTCTTCATAATGCTGATAAGCACTAGGATCACCTGGAGGTACTGCTTTGCAATTATGATTGGAGTTGCAAATCAAAAACAAATTTATTTACCTGTGTACAGGTTAAGCTAAATGATCATTCCACAAAAATTGAAGTGGATTGAACTGCTGCGCAGAGTTGGAAAAGGTGTCAAGCAACAGATTAGTTTGGTTGTATAGACTTGGATAGATTATCTCAAAGATAGATGCCCTTGATGATTTGGTGACTGGAATGACTTTTTGGTGTGTGGACAGGCGTTCTTTGTTTATCAACGGCATATGAAAATTGATGGGTCAGAAGGCTCACGTTGCACAGATCACACTGAACCAGTGGTGGATCTGCAGGAAATTTTTGGTGGATGGAATTGGCCTACAAGAGCAATAAGTTAAAAAATTTTGTTGGCCAGATGCACTGAGCTAGTAGTGGGCCAGTGGGGCAAATCTGGCAGATTGTAATGTGCAAACTTTTGGGTAGTTTCCTGAACAAGTTTGAAATTGTTGTAATAATAGAGTGAACAATAGTTCTATGGCGACAACTAGTAAATAGAGTCTTTCTATCAAGTGTCTTCAACCCCATCCTGAAATACTAAAACTTTGAAAAATCAACTAGATGATTTTATTTCCTTCAAAATTTCAATTTAAAAGTAAAGATATAGTAAATATCTAGCAGTTTAATTCTGCACTTCGTTAAAAAATACTAGGGATTTTATAGTGTAAAAGTTGTACAACTTTTCAGCTGGATCAAAGTGAATAGATTACCTCCACTTTTAACCTTTAGGATTAATTTATAAACATAACGGGTTCCATTACCTTAGTTACTCCCCTGTAGAATAACTTCCATTGTTTGGTAGCTATCTATTAGTGTTAGGAACCAGGCACAGATTTTATAAGGACCGCGTTTCTATTCCATACCTACGAACTACTTCCATAACAAGAGTTAAAAATGATTTGGTAGCTTCATAAAAATGACCCTAATAATTCAGTGCCTCTGCCTGAACAATACATTATAGTAACCTGACTATTGGCTATCAAGCCCTCATTGAAATACTTGTTACATTGTTGGGATTGATTCCCAATAAAACATTAATCAAAACCAGTATTTAAATTTACATCCTTTGGTTAATTGCAAGTAATCTTTTAGTTGGCTCATTGATAAACAATAGATTGTAATTAACAATCTTTGAGAAGCTTGATTTTTGCTAGAAAATAATTGTACCAAAATTAAATAAATTAGAGCTTAATATACACTTATATGGCTAGTGTGGTCATTTTTGAAAATTACAACACATCCCCTCAACTTGACCATAATATAAAGCTCTTATTTAAAAGTTTATCTAACTCATCATAAGAATCCCCATAGTGGATGTGGGAATTATTATTATTTTGATAATTACTTTTCTTTCTCGTTGCAATCACTATTGCAACCTATTCAATTCAAGACTGAATTTAGTTTGATAATCTCACAGAGGAGATTAGTCTGCGCCCATGTCAGGGAGCAATTGGGCAAGCAAGGTAAGAGGAGCAGGTGGAAGGCCCGCGGCCTCCAACATTTGAAAACGCCCCAGAGAATCTGACGGAATAGACAAAAATCTTAAAAAACTGGCGGTCATGATTTCCCCAGAGATACTCGCATGGCAAGCACGATGCAACCAGTACATCAACACGCCACACTCCCAACCACTTTCATTGGTGGAATTCAGAGTCCGCGTGTATCTGGACATCCAAAAATGGCCTTATGGGAAAAATTTTGTGAAGATGTACACAAAATTTTCCTAACCCATGGTGTACGTTGCACCTCACTCCATGTCACATGGTTGGCTGGACCTAGGTTTTGAGAGCAAAAAAGCAGCAGATGAGGCTGCAGCAGTGCGCATAGTGGTTGACCTCCCCGAAGGGCAACAGGTCATCAAAACCAAATACACCAGATGGACAAAATCAAACCAAATTTTCCTCACGTTTGACTTTTTGCCTACTACAGTAAAACGTGACATTTTGGAACAACACCTGAAAGATGGTCTCTCCAAATATGGTGAAATACAATCTTTCAAAATGCAACGCTTCATGCTGATGCCACACCTGTGCACCGGCAAAGCCATCGCAGTTCTGACCTCAACTGAGGAGATTGCAAAGGACCTAACCCAGATCACGCACTCCACTTTTATTGATATTGCAGGGCATACCACCCACCCATTCTGGGTGACCGTGGACAGCGCGCCCCCCATTTGCACCCACTGTGATGCGTTCAGCCACAAGGCGCACGCATGCCCCATCATGGAGGGCGTCACATTCCAAGAGCACCCCTCAGCGGCCATGGCCAACGGAGAGGCGCACTATGAACTAACCGCAAGCACCAAGGAGGCTTTCCCTGGGGAGCACAAGGCTGCTACCTATTGGTAAAGCCTATCACCCTGCAAGAATGGAAGAAGGCTAAGCAGGCCCGTAGGGCCGCGGCCAAGGAAATGGCCAAGGCCCCCACCACTATCCCACACTCACAACGCCAGGAGGACATGGAAACCTTCGCGGTGGAAGCAATTTGGGAATCCATCAACTAATCAGATTGGGAAGCCCATGCTGAGCGGGCCACTCAATCTAAGGATCCGATGGGAGACTTGATCTCACCCAATCGTTGCACCCAAGCTCCAGTCAAAACTGACTTGGGACCTATCCCAACTGAAGAAAATTTTTTGACCCGCTCAACGGTGCACCAAACTCATCTGCACCACAAAAAATTCATCTGACGTCGGGAAAACAAAAGTGAAGGCCAAAGCCAACGCAACTTTTTCTACAAAAATCAACAAAAACTCTGATAGCGTTGCTGCTAACACCCGCACTGCTGTGAAAGCCCGTGGGGACCTAGAAGAGGCTGGTGGGCCCAGGGGCCCACCCCCTTGCACCTAAGGTGCAATGGGGAAACCTTCACTTTAGGGACGTTGAATATCGCTGGACTCAAGGCCTCCCCGTCCCAGGCTAGGAAACTGAGTTTTTTACAACACAATTTACCCGTGGATATCCTGGCCATCCAGGAGTCCCACTGTCCACGAGGTTCTGAGGAAACTTGGAAAACAATGCTCCTCCCATCCCTATCCTTTTGGTTGAAGCACTGTGGGGTGCTAATTTGGAAAAATAAATTTTTTTAAATTCGTATCCTCAGAAACATTCCTAAATGGCCAAGTGCTCGTCATCACCTTCTTGTGGGCTGACGTAGCACACGCAATCATCAACATTTATGCCCCAAACGGTGCATACAAGCGTTGGAAATTTTTCTCATTGGTCAAATCCCTCACGCTACCCCCTGATTCATTCCTAGTTGGCGACATGAACTGTTGGCTAACCTCACCAACGGACTGGTGGCTGCCCTCATCCCGCGCCCCACAGGGTCATGTTGAACTACGCGTTCTAAAGGCCACCCTTGGTTAATGGATGCACTGCCATGACATGCCCCACTGCTCAAAAACATGATGCGTCCCCACATCCACAATGGCCAATTAAGGTCCATGACCCGCATCAACCTTATTCAAATGCTGGCGAAATTCCAACCCCACATCTCCCACTTCAAAACAATGAAAATGGAATTCTTCGACTACCAACTGGTCTCGATAACATACCACCTACCTGTCACAGTTGCTAAGGCCCCACATTGGTGCAAAATCCGCCCCCCAAGCTCGCGTCGCCAGGATTTTCCACGTGGGTGGAAGAGGCAACTTTAGCAAAAAAGTTTGTTGCACCATTTTGTGCGGACCCCATTTCCACATGGGCAACTTTCAAAGAGGACACCATCCGCCACTCTCGCCATCTCTCCTCCAGATGCTCACAAGCCACATTGGCGGTTATCTCGCGCGCTCTGGCAGAATTGGCACACTTGGAGTCCAACATTCCAGCTACAGGATACAGCCCTACATGGGGCCAGAATTGGGCAGAGGCAGCCGCCCAACTCAACGCACTCAAAAGGCAACACAAACATCAGGTTTGTGTCCAATACAGGGCCACATGCATCACTAAAGGTGACAAGTGCACCGCATATTTATTTAAAAAAAATTTTGCACCACACCAGAGCGTGGCCTGCACATAGGTGCAAAGAACGGATAATTCTATTGCAGATACACCGGCTGAAGTGGCAAACGAAATGCAAAAATATTACTCTGAGTTGTACCGAGCTGAACCAATTCAGCTGGCCGAAGTGGTGGAATTTCTCTGCCCGAGCTCATATCTGCACCATTTTCTGATACCCAGAAATAATGAATTTAATTACTCCGAATGAATTATGGACAGCCATTCGCGGTGCGCCAAACCAAAAATGCCCAGGCCCAGATGGCATTCCATATGAGTTCTACAAAAAATATTTCAAATATATATCCCCACTTTTGCTTGCCTTACTTAACCAAAGCCTGCTGTAAATGCGCCTCCTATCAGGAGGACATGAGGCCTTTACTGTCACACTCTTCAAGAAAGGGGATAAGCTTGACTTAGCCAACTGGTGCCCATTTCTCTAACAAACACAGACACCAAAATTTTAACAAAAATTATGGCTAACTGATTAGGGACTGTAGCATCTGCCACCATCTCCCCAGAACAATTCAGTTTCATCCCCAGAAGGTCGATTTGGGATAACGTGCACTCTGTGGCTAATGTATGTCAGTCTACAGCCTCTGGGGCACTTGTATTATTGGACCAATAAAAGGCCTATGATAGAGTAAACTGGGAATACCTAAGGGCCTGCCTCCATCATTTCCGCCTACCCCCTCGCTTCATCAATTGGGTGATGCTGCTCACAGAATCTGCAACAATGGCAGTGCGTGGCCCTGGCTTCCTAATGGAAGTAGTCCGCCCTCAAAGGGGCTTGCGACAAGGGGACCCCCTCAGCCCACTCTTATACAACTTCAGCCTTGACCCACTACTGCAAAATGTGAATGCCCAACTCACTGGGGTCCATGTGCCAGGCCAAGCCCCAGTCAAAATATTGGCATTCGCAGATGATTGTGTGGTTGGGGTGTCTAATAATCAAGATGCGCCCGCGCTTGAAGCTCTCATCCAGGAATATTCCCAGGTAAGCAACGTGGCACTGAACGCCTCCAAAACTGAAATCATCCTCCTTGGTTGGTTTCAGAACTGCTGGGCCCCAGCAATTAGTTCCCAACCTGGCCCATCTGCTCGCCCATGTCCACGCCTTACTAACTCAACACACACTGCTCCACTGGTGCTCCCCTTCGTGCCACGCCCTACCATTGGACTGGTGCGCCATCTGGGCATGTGGATGGAGGCAGGCGGATACGCGTCAGCAGTAATGGAGTGCCATATTCTGGACAACGTGACGAAGCGAATCGCCTCTCTCAGAGCCCACCCTATTTCCCTTACTGGCAGGGTTGTTTTAGCCAACTTTTGCTCCTAACCAAAGTCTGGTTTGGAGCCCACGCCATCCCCTTCTCCCCAAGCTTCTTCAAATCCTTGTATGCCTTGCTGCAAGGATGGATTTGGTCAGGCCGCCCTCCACCAGTGTGGCTAGAGGTCATGTTTGGCCCTCATCATCATGGTGGCATGGGCCTGCTTGACTTCAAAGCCCATGCTGCCAAGATCCTGGGCACCTGGATCGCGGCCGTCACCGCTCCTACACTCCCATCCCAACACTGGTCCCGCGCAGCCCGCTCCAACTTCTCCCAAGCCTTGGTCCTCAACAATCCATCAAACCCCCACTCCCTGATGAAATACCTCACATCACACACATCGACCACAGGTCCTCACGGGACAAAAACCCACTACAAACGAATCCTACTCTCCATGCGGAGCACAGAGTGGAGAATTCGTATTAGTGGACATACAACCCAAAGAGGCCGCCCCTCTCCTCATTTCACACAAGAGGTACAGGGGCTACCCATCCATGATGGCGAGATCCCCTTTAACCCCATGTCCTATCCAGGGTGGACTACCTGGACATGATAGACATCCCTTATTCCATTGAGACCCAAAAAACAATCTGGAAATATGTACACCACCCTCTGTTGCAGCCTCAAGTCCGCTCCCATGTGTGGTGCTGCCTGAGGCGGGTGTATCGTACAGCTGAGTGCTCTAACACTTTACACTCATCCTGTGTCGTGTGCGGCCAGTATGGAACGCTGTTCCACCGCCTGGAGAAGTGCCCCACCTCTAAAGCGATATGGCGCGAAGTTCAACGTCTGCTGGGCCAGGATCAAACGCATCCCTTCAGTCGTCAAGAGATATGTTTGCTCTATCAATGGCCTCCTCCCTTCCACCCTCCCTCCATGCTCTGGTGGTTGCAATCGTCATGTGGACCATCCACACGATTGTCTTAGATGCCATCGCAGGCTCCACCCCCACTCTCCCAGAAGCTGTCCACAGATTCCAGTCTCATTTGGTGGACCACTTTCAGACGTGGATGTTTGGATACCTCCCATCACGTCGCCAACAGCTGGTCTCCTCCTGGTTTCCAGTTTGGTTCATCAAATCAGACCCCTTCCTTTACACGTGTTCAATTGTGGCTACGGCCCCTTCACACGTTTCCTCCCCCTCCCCATAAGTGGCGTTCCCGCTGGCAACAAGAGATAGCATCGCTTCTCTGGGGTGCCTCCCTCGGTATTAAGTTTATCTGTCCTGAGTCATATTTGGAAGTGTCCGTCCCATGGTCAGCCTTCCCCGCAATAAATATAAAAGTTTATCTAACTCCTGGTACCAACGTTATCTGGACAATCTTTTTGTTTAAGATGCCCAAGTTTCCAAGCAATGAGTCATGTCCCTCAAAGAAACATTCTTTATGGACCCATTGGGCCCATGCTTCAAGTCAAGCATATTTGGGCAGCCCTTCCACTGAATTACCAGAAACAGTATCTGTTCACAAAGAAACTGAAGTGGCTACTATCTATAACAATTTGTGGCCAATTCTCCCTTTTTTGACTATTGCTTAACCAAACTTTGACGCTTCTCTGTATTTGGCTTTATTCTCAGCTAATCCCATAATAATCATTAATCCTAATGAATACATGCTTTCAATATCAATCAGTCCTTTTGTAAAGACTCAAATTTGCTTCAGAGTTTCTTTAAGTTAGGCCAAGCTTATAAGCCAGTGGTACTTTTGACTGAATTAGCTATTGAGAATCGTGAACACTTTAAGCCCCATATGAAGAACTAAAATGCAAAGTGTCTGAGGCCCTTGCTTAGGCTTTTAACCCCAATGATATTGACCATATATTAGAGCGAGATGTAGTATACATACTTTTTTATGGTATTCAAGTCCTTCATAGTTAGGCCAAAAAGCTACCAGCCTCCTCAACTTCTATTTTTTTCTTTTAGTTCCAGGAATCTTGCAGCTCACTTAAAGATGTCTTTTCTTGTCCCTCGGGTTGGGACCATCTAGTACTAAAAAAAAGATGTCTTTTCTTGTTAAACGACTATCTCATTTCTGGCACTTCACATTAATATCTCCCACTAGTGGCTCTGATTGGAGGCTTAATTTGTCAACCACCCTCCAGTATCCCATGCAACATTCCAACCCACATGTCAAATGTCCTTCAATGAATCCCGCCCACAAGCGCTCAATACTAATCTTCCAGTGCCAGTGCCATATAGGGATTATTCAGGATTATTCACTGATTGCCTCTTTCTTTATTGTGTTTTCTACTCCAAGCTAGAGTATCATGCTTAGCCAGTGCAGTCAATTTGATTTCCCTTCCCCTAATCACTATTTCACAAGGCTCAGCTCCTGCTCAAAGATCTTGGTTTCATGTTGCTTTACCCTTGTTAATTTTTTAAATTGATTTTAGTGGCTTATTCACACTACTTTCATTCAACTTCCCTCCCCAAGAGGCGTCAAAGGTGGAATCATTGTGGGAATCCAGCTAGTGGTGTGCTCGCTGGTGCTAAATGCCACTGGATTCCACAACAGTTTTATTAATATAAAGATAAAAACACTAATAAAATAAAAAGCTGATGTTTTATCTTTTAGTGCAAACACAGGAAGGGAAATATAAATCCTCTCAATATCCAACTGTTCAGTATTCAAAATTGTATCAAGGGTTGAAGAGAATTTAATAGTAAGTTTGGAACAGCTTGGTAAGGTCTAAATAAAGAAATATGCAAATTTGGCTTATCAAAGCTTGGAAAATTCACTTCACTTTGGCTGAACAATGGATGAGGAGTTATTTTTTGGCAATATGTACTCATGGGGTAAAGATTTAATATAATATAGCCAATCTTCTTTTGATAAAATTGTTGAACCTTGGGGGACCCCACCAAGCCTATAAAAGGAGGTGGTTCCCGCTTAGGTGATTTAATGGAACTGGTTGTGGCTGGGGGAAAACCATCTGATGGATGCCCCAAAGTCTACCGCATGGTTGGAGCAACTCAACTGCTTGATCTCATGTTAACTGCCGTGAAGTTTTTAGAATAGTGTTATTCAAATTTGCAGGGTTCCACCAAGAATCGATCAGTGTCTTTTGGCTGATAAACTCATTATTCTTATTTAAATCGCTTTTATCTGTATTGCAGACTTGTAAATGTCAAACATTTCTCCCTTTTAGACAATTTTGACCCAAAACATTCTTATCTTAAAGCTGGAAGGCAAATATCCAACAATCATTTCATGAGTTAAGATTAAAAATAAAAATTACTTATAATATATTTTTTATTTTATTTTACTATTTAAACTTTTTATGATATCTAATTTTATAATTTTATTTATAGTTTTTTTTATTAATTTTTATTTTTTTATCATTTTTTATTTTATATATTTATTGATTAGTACTGATTTTCAAGTATTCACTATGAACTCAGTCAGCTATATGTCCATCAGGGATATTTTTGATCTTATAAAAATCCGTTGCTGATTAGAAAATTACTTCCAATTGGCTTCATCCATAAAGCATCCAGCTTATTTCAGCGGCAAATCCATGTGTATCACATTAGTATACTTTATCTCCAATTATAAATCCTTTTATAGGCGGTTATTTTTTATCACTGTACTTTTTGACTGGATCCTTTTCTTTAGGGATTTGTTAAATGCATGTAATTGTAAATTGATCTTAATTTTTCTAATAATTTTAAGTATTGGTCAGAGCTCAGCCCTGATGCTAATTCCAAGGCTTAGTATAAAATTTGTGGTAGAGCTGCTTTTCTGCCATAGAGTAGTGCAAAAGGGTTTTTTAGTTGATAAATAATAGCTGATAATATAGGAGAACATTACCAAACTTAAATATAAAGTCCAACTAGACGTTTTCCCTGCAACCAGCTTCAGTAGCATAGCAGCTAAGGCAGCATTCATTTTTTGACCAGTACAATTATCTATGGCTAATATGGGAACAATAAATTTCTTTTGATCCCTTCTAGTTTGCTTAATCAGAGTACAACAAAGGAAGTAGAGTTCATTTCAAAATCACTCAGTATCACTTGAGGGCAGCCGTGCCAATATTTACTTGATCCAGAATAAACACCGCAGTATTCATAGCATTAACACAAACCATAGCTTTAGTTTCAACCCATCTTGCAAGGTGATTGATTGTGATAAATATCGCATTCATCCAATTCTTGTACTTAGAGGTCCCATAACATTGATAGCACTGTATGCCTGGTGAACCCTAGTCGCACTAACTGGTATCCAGCCACATTTTTGTGTGGCTTATGGAGGTGATACTCCATCAACATGAAGGGAAATCCGCCATATCATAGCTTAACGATATCCAATAATAATATTGGTGAATGTGCTCTAAAGTTTTATTGGGCCATCATAGCTGATAACTTTATGAGTGGCTCAAATTATTTCCATTTTTAGATGATTTTAGGGACAGAAGCCTCCTATTATTCACTAATTCAAAAAATTTACCATTCTTTTGTTCCATTACCTCCATGGCTTTTCATGGTGCAGTTTGAACATCTGATGTCTCATCTTCCAAATTTTCCTTTCACCATTCGCTCAAATAGGCCATCAGCATGATCTTGTACTGCAAGGATTTTAGCAGTCTGGATAACCCATCAACAATTTGGTTTCCATCTCCAGCACAATGTTCTATTCCATAGTCATAGGCCTGCAATTTTAAGGCCCATTGGGATAGTCTTTCCTCAGGTTCTCTTAAGTTATGCAACCAATGGATAGATAAATGGTCTGTTACAACTTTGAAATGCATCTCATGAATATAAACACATAATTGCCTGCAAGCATAGATAATTGCAAGACGTGCGCAATTGGTTACTTTATAGTTTTTTTGGCCTTTGTTAAGGTATAACTTACATAAACCACTGGGTGCTCTTCACCTTGTTTGTCAACTTAACTAAGTATGGCACCTATATCCGTAAGTAATGCATTTGATTGTATAATAAATTACTGATCAAAATTCAGATATTTAAGTATTGGGATCTTCATCAAGTATTTCCATAATTCATCAAATGCACCTTGGCCATCTAATTCCATTTTTAGCACTAGTGGTGCCCAACCCAAAAGGGGGAGCCACCACGCATCTCTATTTGCAAATGAGCTAAATAAAGGGATTATTAGAAAATAAAAAATCCTAAAATAGCCCCTAAGTTATCAGCCTAGGAAGCCATATCAGAAGGTGAGAATGCTTTGGGGAAACTTTTGTCTTGCACCCGCATTAGCTGGCAGATCATGGCGGACAGCATAGGGGTTGGGGCATCAGCGACATGTGGCATAAGGAGGTATATTTGGGGGTTTTCTTCTTTGATGAGGCCTTGGGCCATCTCATTCCATTAAAACCCTTTTTCAGATTCCTAAGCAGATGGAATAATATATCTGCTATTTTTGCAAAGTCATTAATGATCAGCGATAATAATCAACCATTTACAAAAAGACTTAGAAATTATGAACACTTTTCAATGACAACATCCACTCAATAGCTTCAACCTTTAGATTTTGAGGTTGCAATCCATTTGCGTTTATAAAAAATTCTAAATATTCAAAACCCTCCTTAAGAAGTGATATTTTGAGGCTTGATTTTAAGATTGGCAGAGACTAGTTTCTTGAACACTTCCTCTAATTTTACAAGTGATCTGTGAATCTTAGCTAAATATGTTGGCATTTAAATAGACTGAAACACAATATACTTGAGATCAGACAAGATAGTATACATATTGTTGTAAAGTTGCGGGGACATTACACAAGCCTTGGTCCATCATCATAGGTTGGTAAAGCCATTGTGCCGTTATTATGTCACACTTCTTGTGGGAATCCAGCTGATTAGTGCTCGCTTGGTGCTAAACGCCTGATGAATTCCACAAAGATTTTATGTAAATTTAATTAATAAATAAGCACTACTAAAATTTGGTTTTTGTGATTTTTATTAGGAGCATGATAAGGGGAAAATGGTACTCCTTGACCTCCGACTATCTAGTATTTAAAGTAAATTTAAAGGTTGAGGGGTAATTTAAAAATATGTTTGGAATAGCCTGCATGAGTCCAAATTAGGAAATATGTGGGAATAGCATACTATAACACAGGAACTTACATCAGGGCAGTGGGATGAAGGAGAAGAATTCTGATTGTCCCAAACATACCCATGAGGTAACGTTTTTATAAATATAAGCCAACCACCACCTGAGAAATTTATTGCACCTTGGGGGACCCCCACTAAGCCTATAAAAAAAGGGGGGTCCCCTTGCAGGTGTGTTGAAGGACTTCATTGGGGTCTGGGGGGTGCCTTCCAATGGTAGCCCCAAAGTCTGTAGTGAGATCAGAGTAATCTGACTGGGGGATTTTACATTTTTTGCCCATAGAGGTTTTGAATTAGTGTTACCCCAATTAATGGGGTTCCACTAAGAGTTGGTCAGGGTCTTTTGGCTGAAATTTGTGATAGCTTCTGTTTTATTATTAAGATTTTCTCCTAAAATCCTCAGAAAATCGCAAATGGCTGACATTTTCCTTTTTTGGTGGAATTCGGCCTACAGCATTCTGATTTCTAGTCTGCAAAGGTAAATGTCTGACACTTCTCCTTGTCTCAGGTGGCATATTAATTTGGCAATATCCTAAGGTGAGTTCCATCAACAAAAATAATTTCGCCTCACTTAACCAATCCAATGCTTTTAAATACATGGCAAGGGATAAGAACCTTTTTTTGTGCTTTTACAAAGATGCCAATAGTTGATTACAACTCTGTCTGACCATCCTTCTTTTTGACGATCAATATCAGGCTAACCCGTAGACTGAAAGAAGGAACAAGCGTTATATACTTCAACAACTTCTCTATTCCTTGGCAACTACTGCCTCAGCAGCTCTGGATCTCTGAATAGGCCTATTCTTATCAGGTCAGCTTCTCCGGTGTCAAATTAAGGTAGTACATTTTCAAGGCACCCTAAATTGTGGTCGTCTTATGTGAATATGATTCAGTATCATTCAAATAAAGTTAAAAATTCATTTTGATAATCTTTTGTTAATCCAGTTAATTGTTCCCAAAGATTAATGTATAAATACTTTTAGCAGATTCCATTAATCCCATTTCATTTAGATCCTTGAATTTGTGGAAGAACAGAGCTCCATTATAGGAATCATTTGGGAAAACACAACTACTTAGTTTTCTTGCCTTTGATTGGCGTTTTTTCCAGATTGGAAAGGAAGATAAGAATTTCCCCATGACCAGGAATTATTATCCCTAGCACTACTAAGGTTGAATACTCAATTTTCGCCAAGGAGCCTCAATCTCAACATATAGTTGCTCAGGGGTTTCTAACGTTAGTCCAGTATTGACCACATTCTGCATCCCAGGAAGAATGGTTAATTACTTTTTTACTTGGATTAGAATCCCTCAATTTTTGCTCTTACATTTTGGTAGCAGCTGGATCTACTTTCCAACAAGTTTATAACCAAGTGTAATAATGTCATCTTTATACACCACATTTATAAAAAATTCTGTTAAGGGGAGTACCCCTTTTCAATTGTAAATCAATGGCGGCATCTGACACAAGTTCATCAAATTATTCTCCTCAAAAGTTGCACTTTACTCCATATTTTCACATGAATTCAGTGCCAATGATAAAATCATAATTGTAGATAGGTAGGATGATCACCATATATGACATGATTAGAAAACCAAAACAAAGGAGTAAAACATTATAAGCCCCACAGGAAGTAATATGGTTAGGCACAGCTGCCCCATACTGCTCTTAATGTGCTATATCTGGTGAAATTTTAGATGAAACCAGTTTGGTAAAAAAGATATTGATTGGAGCACTACTTTCGATAATGGCCCTTACTTCCACTCATTTAACTAAGACGTTGGCTTAAGTAAACTCAAAGTATTGTGAAATATTGTTTACTGAATGCATAGTGAAATTAGTATCCAAATGTCGGGCATCACCCTTTAATGAGTGAAGCCTCAACTAGGAGTTGTGACTTACCAATATTAAAATATTACCAAATGCCAGATTGTGCTCCAATTAACTTGGATTGAGCTAATCCAAAGTGTCAGGATCATCGCCAATAATATTAGTTATTATTAGTGATTTAATTCTCCAAAATTCTATTGAGGATTAATCCAGAAACTGATTTGAGTTTAATGATTATCAGTAATTTAAGCTGAGGATAATCTTTCCCTATATGTATTATTAGTAGGTCAAAATTATTATTCTTAGTCTCAAATCTTTTCTAATTATCACAATCAATGATGAGATTATTCATTAGGCTAGAATTCTAGTGCTTAGCATATTTCCACTGATTGTCATGAATTCTCTTGTCTCCTATTATTAACCTTATCCCTTTAACTATTGTGAGGCTCCTCTAGTAAGACTTATGTTTTACCATATTACACATTATTTAATTTCTTGTTATTTACTATACCTAATATAATTTCATAAATAAATACTTTCTCCATCATGGATCAAGGCTGGTAAACTTAGGGAACTTTAAACCCCTCTCTTAAGCAGTGCAATAGACTGAGCACCCCACACCTGCCCCATTGTTGGGATTTTAGGCCAGCTCCATGTGAGCACCCTATGTAGCTAGAAATCCTGACTACAAATCCTGAATATGAATAAAATGGGTGGATATATCAGGAAATAAATCCTTGATAGTAGTGATAGGAATTGAAATGTTGACATAACTAAAAAGCATTTTAGTCTCATCTGCATCATCAGCATTTTGGGTTTTTTAAAATAATTATTGAGAGTAGAGTTAAGCAACCTCTGATATAATTTTAGGGTTAGTTCCCTTTGCTTTCACTTGAGTTATTGCAATAAATTTGGGTCTATGCCTTGTTGAGGAATCTATGTGACTTTATGATAAGCCTAAATTTTTGATTTTGGATCATCATTTATACATCAAAATTGAGTTTAAATCATCTATCAGTTAACACAATTTGAAATGGCTCAACACTAAGTGATCTGAATTTGGCCAAATGTGTAAATTCCTCCACAACTCCCAATGATGAGACAAGTACAATGGAAATTGGAAAATCTGAGTAGCTTAGTGGATGGGTTAAATAGTGGCTGAAGAGATGAGTTAAAAGGGGAAAATAAAGAAGAAAGGAGGAGGTTTCAAGTTGTTAAAATGTAGTGGAATCTACGGTGTAAAATAAAAAGGTTATAACGTTAGTGGACTCTGACATAAGAAATAAAGTCTTTTGTTCATTGAAGTCTTTGGCTTATTATATATTTTATTATGCTTATTAAAGGAACACCAACTATCATATCATCTTTCTGTTGCATTGTTGGGTCACCTTCCTGTACAACCCTTCAGCGGATTACAACCTATTTCACCATATTTTAAAGCAGTGGTGCTCACTACAGGGGTCCCGCTGATCCAACCAAATAATAAACAAGATATCCAAACCATGGCAAATTGGGTAGCACTGACAGTAACCCACCCCAGTCCACTGAGTTGGCGCAATACGCTGACATCAAACTTTCTCTAAATACAATACACCAAACCCAATATGAGCTCCTTCATTAGCGTAAAATTGCGATGAATCAGTTTAAAGAAGTGTTCAATATACTATATGCCTCAATTGGCTTAACAGACAATATTTGGACCGCCTCATTCACACTATTGATCAGCTGCACTGCGTGGAGATGAAACTAAAGGTTACCACATATCCCCAAAGTCCCTGCGGGGAATATGAAGTACAAACATGGGATGATAGTGAAGGATAGCGTCATAAAGAAGTTATGAAGTTGAGGGAGGCGCAGCGGAACTATTTTCTGACCAAGTAGGCAGCATGAGTCAGTTCACACCTAGAGGGATCTTAAGGGATATATGCTTCGCCAAAAAGAGTTCTTTACTTTTTCAGCGTTGCCAGCTGAAGAGGATCAGTGTGCTTCCAATTCTTCAGGAAAGACAACTTTCACTATTCCTTCCATGTCCTCTCCTTGCTGTGAGTCAAATGATGCCCCACGAGCAGTGACCCAGTTTGTACCAGGAACTCATAGCTTCAAACGTGATGAGGATATTTGCTTTAACAAGTCGCCCCTGTCTAATCAGGATAAAATATGCATGGGTTCATTAAACATTTTGAATTCACTGTGTAGGGAGCGTTGTACTTCCATAAGGCTAAGCTGCGGATATCCATCTTAGATGTCAAGAGCACTGACCAAGTTACGTGCTATCTGAAGGATAGTTCCGTCACCTATCAAGAGGTTAATGATACCGTGCTGATCTTGTTTGGGAGCATATAAAGTTGTCCCAGAGGAAAGCTGACTTTTTAACAATGGAATTTGAGCAGAACGAGACCCTGATGGCGTTTGCTTATTGGTTTATTTTGATAAAAATCTTAGTAGTAGCTGGAATGCTATCTGAGGCCAATGTGGGAATCACAATATGCTTGGTGGTAAAGCCACACCGTGAGCTATTCAATGCAATGGCTCCCATTTTGAAGATGATGTTCCTTTGCTCAAAAATGTCAATTACTTGTGTTGTCTCATGGCAACGTTCAGCCCGCCTAACCCCAAACAGAATCCAGCTATGGCTGCTGCAGGCCCTCCTTCCTAGAGTGTCACAAGCTGGCCATCTTTTATTATACTGAACAATACACGGCCATCATATAAACTTTTTGCCCCATTTTAGCCGAAATACAACCCTTTTGCTCAACCCTCACCTGAACCTTAAAATGATACTTGGTGGCGAGAACCCTATGGAGTAACCTTTTTATGCCTGTAGACGTCTTAATAATATTTCATTTAACTTCCCTACTAAGCATCAAGTCTATGTTGTGCTTTTGGACCAGTACAAGCAGGGAAAAGACTAAGCGGAGTAGAGACGGGTTCCTCTACTTCTGATGGTTCAACCACAACTGTTCCAATTGATCCTGATGAATTTCTTTCCACCAAGGACCTCTGATACAATTATATACTATATATCAGCAACCGGCCAATGAGATGCATGTGCTGACTTGTGCACAAGCCAAAGCGACCAACATGGAGGTGGGTTGTCAGGAAACTATGAAGCCTTACTCCTGTCAAATTTTAGAGCAATCCACCTCTGAAAAACCTCAACATTCATTGGATGCACCTTTGCTGAAAGGGTAAACATTGCTATCCCAGTATATGTGAATATTAAATAGTAACCCAAGGTTGGAGTGGGCATTAGGTGGTATTTTTATAAAAGGGATTCCTTGGATGTTCACATATTAGATAGCTAAAATTTTACTTATTCTGATAGTATTTATTGTGATATTTTGTTATTAAAAACAAAGTTTACATGATCATAGACACTTGCGACCTGGTTAATATAGTGTCAACAAGGTTTATAACTAAGTTACCGCTGAAACCTGACGTGGAGCACTGGATGCTATATGGGACCACTGGATGGAACGAATTGTCAAGGAAGGGGTGTATAGTGTGCTGCCTTTGCAGTTTGGGTCGATTCTCATCTCAGCACCATAAATTGTGTTGCCTAAAAATAGCTATGACATGCTGAAAGGAGCAGCCTTCATGCGCCACTTTGGTGCGGTAGTTGATATGGCGAGAAAACCTTCAAAATCTTGGGCCATTAGATCATGGTTTACTTTACTTCCAGCGGTGTGCCCAAGGATTCCGCCCACATGGGACAGGTTAATCTCACGTAAAGTGATGATGTAATCCCTGTCTGCTATCAGCTTTCAAAAAAAAACCAGGATTCCCTCTCATCAAATATATGAGTACCAGGGCCTGCCGCTCTAATCCATTGCTGCCGTATAAATTCCCTCTGGCTACCAAGTTATAATGGGCACAGAGCTTAAAATTGAGATACCAAAAGGCTTTATGGATAGATTTTTGGCCCTTATCAGCAATCACGCCCTGAGCCCCATGTGGCCCCAGGCATTATATTACCTGGACATAGAGAAATGGTGCTACTAGAAAATCTACAAAAAGGCCTCTAAAGGTCTGAAGACACCAGGTAGTGGCCTATCTGCATTTAACCCCCATTGATGAGGCCCTTCGCTTCCATAAGTTTGGTTATTGGATGATTTTGGTCTTTCCACCGGACCTCAGTCCGGCATAATGGTGGTGGTTCTGCAAGAAATCTTAATGGGTTATCATAAGAGAAGAATATTTGTGCAATGGATTTATTTGAAAAATATTGGGAAATCTTCATGACTGATAATCACAATCTTGGATGCGCTTGTGGCGTTGTCCATCATGTGGATACCAGAGATCACCCTCCTATTCAGTATCATCCAATCTGCTGCTCACAGCTTTAGATGAGGTAATTTATAATGAAATAAGAAAGCTGTTGGAGAAGGAAATGCTAGAGCCTTCCAAAGGTCCCTAGGCTTCATCCATATTAATTGGTAAAAAGAAGGGCGGCTCTAACTGGGTAGTAATTTACTACCATAAGCTGAACCATACTTCAAATAAGACGCTTATCTGCCACCCAGAAATAAATGATGCTTTAGATTGTTTGGGAGTTTCTCACTATCTTTCGGTTATGGACCTGATCTTGGGGTACTGGAATATTGAGTTTCCCATAGCAGAACAATAAAAGTGTGTTATGATCACCTCTAAAGGTTTATTTCAGCCCACCCCATATACCACAGGGTATGTGTAGCACCCTGGCTACGTTCCAGAGGGCTATGGACACTATTCTAGCTGATCTCAAGTTGGCATGTGTCCTGGTGTACCTTTATGACATTACTGTCTTCTTGCGGATGTCTTTGGAGCATCTCAATCATTTTGGAAGTGTTATTCTGCCAGATCTCTAAGCCAACATCAAAACCAAGCTTGCAAATGCCACTTCTTTAAAGACCAGTTAGAATATCTTGGGTTTGTGGTATATGCTAGGGGACTCAAAACACAACCAGCTAAGGTGGAAGCCATCTGGAAGATGACTCAGCCTAGTACCAAGTGGGATATACAGGTGTTTTTAGGCATAGTCAAGTATTACTGACGTTTTATTGCCTTTTAGCTGTATAGGAGCTCAACTCTTCGAGCTTATGAGAAAAGAAACTGCTTTTGAATGGATGGAACAGCATCATAGTGCCTTTGATACCCTCTGGATGGCGTTGATTAGCATGTGGCGTTGCAATACCTGGAACTTCAGGAAAAAGTTTATCATCCATATGGATGATTTCCTTTTTGACGTTGGAGTGGTATTATCCCAACAGGATGATGAGGGGATGGAGCACCCCGTAGCTTACTGCAGTTGAACTTTGAATTTCCATGAGAAGAATTACACTTTGACTGATCATGAGTGCCTAGCTATAATCTATGCACATAAACAGTTTTGAGTGTATCTTCATGGATTAAATTTAAGGTCATGACTGACCACGCTTCATTGCATTGGTTACAGTATATTCAAGAGCTCGAGGGATGCTTTTCACAATGGGTCATAAACTTCAAGCCTACAGTTTTTTAAATACTTCACCATCTTGGTGCAAAGCATCAGAACTCTGACTGCTTATCTTGGCTACCAACAATCTCCATCACAGTGGATCTGGGTGATTTGCCTATGAAAAGATGGCCAGTGGTAATTACACCAATGAACTGTCCCAAATTATTCAGGAATTAGATGGGATGATGACTGTTACAGTTTTAAAAAATGGTAAGTTATACAAGCGGATTGGTGATTATATTATAAGTTTCTCAAAACGCTCTGCCCAACCAGCCATTATTTGAGTGCGCACAAGGCAGTAGGTCATGGAGGGTTATGAAAAATGTCAGAATTCTTGTGGCCACACTACTATTGGGAAAGTATGCACTTTGACATGTTCAAAGTGATTTCTTGTTGCAAGCATGCCAAATATAGAAGCCCTTCTGTCAGAAAACATCCTATCAGATGGTGAACCCCCAGTTCACATGACAATCGGTGTCCATTGATGTTGTGGGGCTGTTACCAATGAGCACAAATAGCTACAAGTATTTTTGGTAGCAATAGACCATTTGATCAGGTGGTTAGAGGCACAGATGATAAGAGATTTAGAGACGGTCACCGTTGCCAAGTTAGTAATGGAGTGCATAACTCAATGACATGGCTACTCATAGTTCATACTTATTAATAACAGAACTAACTTCAATGGTACATTTTCCTTAAGTTGAACGAATTAATGCCATCCATGGGGCTCAAACAACCCATACTATCCTGAGTCTAATGGAATGGTTGAAAGGGTTAATGAAACACCGGTAGATATACTCAGGAAGCTGGTGAAAGATAGACCGTTAGATTGGAGCATTTTTCTCTCCACTGCATTCTTTGTCTATAACATTATTTATCATTCTGCGATTAAAAAGTCCATTTTCAGTTGCTTTATGAAAGGCATTAAGCCCTGCATTCACTACTTTATTTCTGTGTAGAGGACACTGGTGGAATAGATCCGCAACACTATTTGACAATTTTGACGTCCACATGAATCAAACTCCAGACCAAAACGTACTCATCCAGCTTGACTTAAAACAAAAAATATACTTCTAATCAACTAAGGAGTAGCAGACTTCCACAGTTTGCAATAGAAGTGATTGTACTGTTCCACGATTAGCGCAGGTTTGGATGGCAGAGTGAGCTAGCTATTATATGGTTTGGCCCTTTGAGATAATCAAAAGAACGGGTGCCAATACTTAACCCATTCAAGGACCCAGTGAGTGATCTGATTATCAACTGAGTGCATGCTAAGTTCCAACGGACTTATACCCAATAGAGGGTAAAAAAATAAATAAAAGAAAATAAAAAATTAATAAGTAAAATAGATAAAATAACAAATAGAAAAAGAACTAATCAACTTAAAATAAATGATGAATAACTGTTCAGATAAAGATGAGCTTATTAACTTTTCTCTCTCGTTGCAATCACTTTTGCAACAAAATTCAATTCAAGTCTGATTTTAACTTGATAATATTACCGAAGAGATTAGTTTGCGCCCATGTTGGGGAGCAGTTGGGCAAGTAAGGTAAAGGGCACAGGTGGTGGCCCCGCAACTTCCACAGTTCACAAATGCCCGTTGAATCTGGCGGATTAGATAAAAACAAAAAACTGGCAGTTACCATTTCCCCAGAAATTTTAGCTTGGCTGGCGCAATGCAACCAGTACATCAATATGCCGCACTCTCAACCACTCTCATCAGTGGAACACAGAGTACGGGTATTCCTGGATATTCAACAAACTGCACTATGGAAAGAGTTTGTGGGGATGTACACATTCATTTCCCAAACGCGGTGTACGTCGCACCTCACTCCATGTCACGCGGTTGGCTGGATCTTGGTTTCAAGAGTAAGGAGGCAGCGGACAAAGCTGCTACAATGCGCGTTGGGGTAGACCCCCCAACAGGCAGCGGGTTGTAAAACTAAGCGCACCAGATGGACAAAATCCAACCAAATTTTCTTACTTTCAACTTTCTGCCCACTACAGTCATATGCGCCATACTGGAACAGCACCTGAAGGCTGGACTTGCTGTATATGGCGAAACACAATTTCTTCAAAATGCAATGCTTTACACTGATGCCACACCTGTGCACCGACAAGGCTATTGCAGTCCTGACCCCAACCAAGGGGATAGCGCAGGATCTAACCCAAATCCTGCACTCCACTTATGTCAATATCGAGGAGCATACCACCCACCCTTTCTAGGTAACAGTGGACAGCGCACCTCCCATCTGCACCCATTGTGATGCGTTCATCCACAATGCACACGCCTGCCCCTCCAAGGAGGGCATCACATTCCAAAAGCATTCCTCAGCGGCTATGAACACTGGGGATACCCACTATGAACCAACTGCCAATACTAAGGAGGCCTTTCCATAGGGAGCATAAGGTTGCTACTTAGTAGTGCACCCTATATCCCCACAAGAGCAGAAGAAGGCCAAACAGGCCCACAAGGCAGCAGCCAAGGAGGCGGCCAAGGTCTCCTCTGCTATCCCACTCTCCTAATGCCAGGAGGACATGGAGACTTTCGCAGCAGAAGCAGCTCGGGAATCTCTCAACCAGTCAGATTGGGATGCCCAAGCTGATTGGGCCACCCAAAATGATGTCCCAATGGGTGAGTCAATTTCACCTGACCTATGCGCCCAAGCCTCGATTGGAACCAATTCAGTTTCCAACCTCCCTGCCAAAACTTCTAAATCAAGCGTTGGTTCACCAAAAATGAGCGCACTGAAAAATCTCGTTCTGCAGTGGGGAAACAAAAAGTGAAGGCAAAAGCCAACGCGAACCTGATTGCTAAAGTTACCCATTCTTCTGACTACATTGCTGCACACATCCGAGGCGCTGAGAAGCGCCATGATGACCAAGAGATGGCTGAAGGGCTTGGGTGCCCTTCCCCTAACACCTAAGGTGCGATGGGGGAGCCTTTACTTTAGGGATGTTGAACATCGCCAGACTCAAGGCCTTGCCATCCCAGGCTAGGAAACTGAGTTTTTTACAAAATAATTTACCCGTGGACATCCTGGCAATCCAGGAGTCCCACTGTCCACGCTGTTCTGAAGATGCATGGAAATCCATGCTTCTCCCATCCCATTCTTCTGGTCAGAGCACTGTGGGGTGATTATTCAAAAAACAATTTTTTCAAATTTTTAGCATCTGAATCCTTCCTTAATGGCCGAGTCCTTGCTGTTGAATTTTTGTGGGCCAACATGGCACACGCTATCATCAACATTTATGCCCTGACCTGTACACGAGAACATTAGGAATTTTTCTCGTTATCAAATCCCTTCTGTTACCCCCTGACCCTTTTGTAGTTGACGACATGAACTGTTGGTTGAACCCGTCCACTGACCGCTGGCCTTCCTCATCTTTCCCGCCACAGGGTCAAATAAAACTACGCATCCTCAAGCCCACCCTAGGGTTGTTTGACGCGCTGCCGCGTCATGCTCCACTGATCAAAAGCATGTTGTGCCCACACATCCATAATGGCCAGTTAAGGTCCATGTCCCGCATTGACCTTATCCTCACGCCATTGAAATTTTGTACCTAAATTTCCCAATTTTGCACAGCAAAAATCGATTTCTCCAATCACAGGCTGGTTTCAATAACCTTCCACCTGCTCAACCCAATCACTCAGGCTCCAATATGTTGCAAACTTCACCCGATTGATCTTGCATTGCCAAGATTTTCCACATGGCTGGCATCTGTGACCTCAGCACAGGAGTTTATTGCACCATTTTGCGCTGATCCAATTTCCACCTGGTCTGCCTTCAAAGTGGAAAAAATTCGCTAGGCTTGCCACCTCTCCTCCTGACGCTCACACTCCACCTTGGCAGTCATCTCACGCGCTCTGGTGGAGCTGGCCCACCTGGAGGCTAACGTTCCAGCCACAGGCTACAGCCCTGCTTGGGGTCGCAAATGGGCAGAAGTGGCTGCCAACCTCAATGCACTTGAGCGGCAACACAAACACCAGGTTTGTGTTCAATACAGGGCCAAATGCATTACAGAGGGTGACAAGTGCTCCACTTATTTTTTTCAAAAATTCTTCACACCGCACCAGAGTTTGGCCTACACACAGGTGCGAAGGCCAGACGGTTCCGTCATGGATACACTGGCCAAAGTGGCAATCGAGATACAAACTTATTACTATGAGTTAAACAGATCTGAACCAATACCGCCAGCTGAAATGGCGAAATTTCTTGATAACGCTCACATCTGCATCATTTCCCAATACCTGGAGGTAATGAATTTGATTACTCCGGATGAACTCTGGTCCACCATCTGTGGTGCACCAAATCGGAAATGCCCAGGCCCTGATGGCATTCCTTATGAGTTCTATAAGAAGTACTTCAATTATTTATCCCCACTGTTGCTTGCCTCCATTAACCAGAGCCTTTTGGAAACGCGCCTCCTACCAGGAAGGCAAGAGGCTTACATCATTACGCTTTTCAAAAAAAGGGGATAAGCTAGACCTGGCCAACTGGCGCCCCATTTCTCTAACAAACACTGACACAAAAATTTTAACTAAAATCATGGCTAACCGTCTAAGGTTTGTTGCATCTGCTACCATCTCCATAGAACAGTTTTGGTTTCATACCCAGAAGGTCGATTTGGGAAAACGTGCACACTGTGGCCAACTCCTGTCAGTCCACGGCCTCTGGTGCACTTGTATTTTTAGACCAGCAGAAGGCCTATGATAGAGTAAACTGGGAATACCTCATGGCCTTCCTCCACCAATTCCGTCTACCCCCTAGTTTCATCAGTTGTGTGATGCTGATGACGGAATCTGCTACAATGGCAGTTCGTGGCCCTGGCTTTCTCACGGATGTAGTCCGCCCTCAAAGGGGCCTACGCCAAAGGGACCCCCTTAGCCCACTCTTATATAACTTCAGCCTTGACCCACTTCTTTGGAACATTAATGTCCACCTTACTGGGGTCCATGTGCAAGGCCAAGCCCCAGTCAAGATGTTGGCATTTGCTGATGATTGTGTGGTCAGGGTGTCTAACAATTGTGATTCACGCGCGCTTGAAGCTCATATCCAGGTTTACTCCTGGGTAAGTAATGCTGCACTAAGTGCCTCCAAAATTGAAATCATCCTCCTTGGTCAGTATCAAACCCGCTGGGCCTCAACGCCCTGTTTCCAGCCTGACCCATCTGCTAGCACACGCGCTTGCCTTCCCTGCCCATCCCACACCACCCCACTTGTGCTCCCCTTTGTGCCGCGCCCTACCGTTGGGCCAGCCCGCCATTTGGGGGTGTGGTTGGAGGCAGGCGGGTATGCCTCAGCAGTGATGGAAAGCCATATTCTGGACAATGTGACGAAGCGCATCGCCTCCTTCAGAGCCCACCCTACTTCCCTTACTGGCAGGGCTGTACTAGCCAACTCTATTCTCCTCTCCAAAGTTTGGTTTGGGGCCCACGCCATCACCTTCTCCTCCAGGTTTCTTCAAAAAACTGTATGCCCTTCTGCAAGGGTGGTGTTGATCGGGCCACCCACCGCCAGTGCAACTTGAGGTCATGTTTAGCCCTCGCCATAGTGGTGGCATGGGCCAGCTAGACTTTGAGGCCCATGCTGCAAAGATCCTGGGCACCTGGATCGCGGCTGTTACCATCCCTACACTCCCAACCCAACACTGGTCCTGCATGGCCCGCTCCAACTTCTCCCGCGCCCTGGGCCTTACCAATCCGTTGCACCCTCACTCTTTGATGAAGTATCTGGCTTCCCACCCTTCAGCTGCAGGTCCCCATGGAACTGCACCCCACATCAAACGAATCCTTATCTCCATGCGGAGTGCTTAGTGGAGAATTGATATTTGTGGACACACTGCCCAGAGGGGGCGCCCCTCTCCTCAGTTCATACAGGAGGTACAGGGGCTACCATTCTGGACGGAATAATACCCACACGGTCCCATGTTCTATCCAGGGTGGACTACCTGGACATGATGGACATTCCTTATTCCCTTGAAACTAGAAGACAATCTGGAAATACACCCACCACCCTCTGCTGCTGCCTCATGTCCGTTCCCATGTGTGGTGATGTCAGAGGCGGTTGTACCATACTGCTGAGCGCTCTAACGCTTTACACTCATCCTTCGTCATGTGTGGCCAGTATGGAACGCTGTTTCACCGCCTGGAAAAGTGCCCTACCTCTAAAGCGATATGGTGTGAGGTTCAACGTCTGCTTTGCCAGGATCAGGCACACCCCTTCAGTTTGTCTAAGGATATGTTTGCTTTATCTATGGTTTATCCTCTTCCACCCTCCCTCCGTGCTTTGGTAGTTGCAATCGCCATGTAAACTATCCACACAATTGTCTTGGATGTCATTGCAGACTCCACCCCCACCCTCCCAGCAGCTGTCCACCGGTTCTGGTCATACTTAGTGACCCACTTTCAAGCGTGGATGTTTGGATACCTCCCACCGCGTCGCCATCAGTTGGTCTTCTCCTGGTTCCAAGTTTGGTTCATCAACTCTGACCCCTTCCTCCACACGTTCTCAATCGTGGTTCCGGCCCCTTTACACGTTCCCCCTCCTCCCAGTAGTGGCGTTCCCACTGGCAACAGGAGATAGCATTAGCTTCTCTCAGGTGCCCCCCCTGTTACTACGTTTCATTTTCTTCATGTCTTATTGGAAGTGTCCGTCCCCTGGTCAGCCTTCCCTGCAATAAATAAAAATAAAGATGAGCTTAATAGAAAGTTAGGAAAATTCAGACTATTGATCAGGCTGCATCAGGATCACCTTGACGCCTCTGCTTTTTCCAGCAGTAAAATGTGCTTTAATTGGCGAGAGGCACATTTCTTTTTCTTCCACCATTTTTGTAGGTAGCTTGGCTTTTCTTGGTCCTTTGGGGATTGGTGGTTGAAGAGGAGGTTGCACTATCAGAATTTAGGGGATCAGTACCATAATGGTGTATGACGCACCAGCAGAATGAGTAGAGGCCACAGTGGATGAACTTTGAGGGGGTGTGGGACTAAGCGCCCGAGGTAAAAGTCAAAGAGGCAATAACCCAATCAGGCAATTGAAGTAAATGCACTCCTGGACCACCAAGAACAAGGTCTGAAACACATCCGCTGGTGGTCACAGGATAACAAGGATATGCGACAAAGGGGGATATAGCTGGAGCTGACAGCAAATAAGGAGATGGGTTCCATCCCTAGGGGAAAAGGATGCGCCAAGTGCTAGACATTCCATGAGGAAATCATCCAGGCTGGGATAGGCGTGCAGGAAGGGAGAGGATGCCAAATATGCTACTTGATGGGCTCACTCCAGCACTATCCAATGGCATTCCATCACCAATCCTAACTTTCCCAAGGGGAAAAGAAAACTATGTTCTCAAGGAGCGCCATTATGGGGAGTTAACAGACTGGGTCATTGGCGTCCAGAGCTGCAAACATGGCGGAAACCTCAGAAGGCAAGCAGTTCAGCTGATCATTCTGGTAGTTTACCCCCAGCAAGCGAAAGCGGGGTTGGAGAGCAGGGAAAGGATACCAACCAGCTGGCTAGCACCTATTTCATGAAGCATAACATCTGGAAGACTACTATTACTGCTGAATGAGGCTTAGCAATAGGTGGAAGCACTACACTGTGAAGCCATCCACTAGGAGCTTTGACGCTTTGTTAAATGAAGGGCCTCTACTCCACTCCTCACCCCCAGCGCAACTGTGACACAAGATAGTCAAAGGGCGCACACAATGATGTCAAATGGCCAAAGATCTTTGGGAGGATCTCCTCCTGGGCCAATATGGTCAAGGCATCTACTTCTGGCATCCCTTCATAGCTTGGAGTAAGTGGGAATTGGGGTAGTGGTATCTGGCCTGGGTTACCCACATTAATAGCGTACCATACTTGAAGGAATTCTACCACGGCTTGGGACTTGGTTGCCTTTGTGATTCAGAAAACATCAGAAGAACGTTTGAGGAAGCGTACTGAAGACTTATCGTCCAATTAAAGGGAGTAGTGTCGGAAATTTATATGACTGGACAATAAGCCTAAACTATTATGATGGATTATTGGTTATCTATCAAGATCAAGTTTAAATCATTTAATAATTTAACATGGTGGGGGTGGAAGGCGAGTTGGTAGGGCGTACAGCTACCAACCTGAAGGTTGCAGGTTTGATTCCCACCCTTTGCACATCGATTGGGGTGCCAGCTGAAGGAAGCTATTGGCGGTTAGTAGGTATAATAACACGAAAACCTTACCCATGATGTAACCAGAAAATTCTGAGTCCCGATCAGGAGGTGAAAAAAACTTTCTACGACAGAGTTGGCCCTGCTCAGGTTTCATGTTGACACTTTCTTTCTCTATTTCAGTAATGTCCATCCCCTGGTTGGCTTGCCTCAAATAAATAAAAATAATTTAACATGGTTTGATATGGGTTAATGCTAAGCAATCCTGCCTTGGACAAATATGGAAAAACTGCCAGAACTCCCAATGATGAGATTAGTAAAATTGACATTGGAGAAGCTGAGTAGCTGCGTGGATGGACTAATAGTGGCTGGAAGAGATGAACGAAAAAGGGGAAAATAAAGAAGCAAAAAGAGGTTTTTTAATTTGTTCAAATGCAATAGATTCTATGGTGTAAAATAAAAAGGTTAGAATGGTAGTGGACACTACCATAAGAAATAAAGTCTGTTGTTCATTGAAGCCTTTTGATTTCCTTTATATTTTATTACGCTTGTTTGAGGAATAATGATCCTGATATTGTCTTTCCATTGCATTAGTGGGAATTCTTCCTATGCAACCTTTCAGCGGATTAAAACCTATTCGCCAGATTTTACAACATGCTCTGATGGGAAGCAGGCTCATTGGCAAGAAAGTCAGAGATGTCAATTTCCTGGAGCTTATCTGGTTGAACTGGGCAACCTGCAGATCTAGATTATCCCTCATATAGACTGAAGGGCCTTTTAAGACTCCTCATTGGCATCTTTTTTTACCCTGGATAAGGTTCACCTGATCCTTCATTTTCTTACTCGGTATTGAGCAGCCTAATGTCCCATATTTCTACATTGGTTACAGGTGATGCGCAGCTTACTATTAGATCATTTTGGTACATTGGGGGATTTCCCCACTTGATTTACAAACTCTGTTTTTGAATTTGAATTTATTGTGGGGAAGGCTAACCAGGGGACGGACACTTCCAAAAAGACATAAAGAAAATGGAACGTAGAACAGGGGAGGCACCCCAGAGAAGCAATGCTATCTCCTGTTGCCAGTGGGAACGACACTACAGGAAGGAGGGGGAACGTGTAAAGGGGCCAAAACCACAATTGAGCACATGTATTATAAGGGGTCTGAGTTGATGAACCAAATCAGGAACCAGGAGGAGACCAACTGACAGCGACGCGGTGGGAGGTATCCAAACATCCACGCTTGAAAGTGGGTCACTAAGTATGACCAGAACCGGTGGACAGCTGCTGGGAGGGTGGGGGTGAATCCTGCAATGGCATCCAAGACAATCGTGTGGATGGTCCACATGGCGATTGCAACCACCAGAGCACGGAGGGAGGGTGGGAGAGGGGAGGCCATAGATAAAGCAAACATATCCCTAGATAAACTGAAGGGATGTGTCTGAGCCTGGCAAAGCAGACGTTGCACCTCGCGCCATATCGCTTTAGAGGTAGGGCACTTCTCCAGGCGATGAAACAGCGTTCCATACTGGCCACACATGACGCAGGATGAGTGTAAAGCGTTAGAGCGCTCAGCAGTATGGTACACCCGCCTCTGACATCACCACACATGGGAACGGACATGAGGCAGCAGCAGAGGGTGGTGGGTGTATTTTCAGATTGTCTTCTGGCTTCAAGGGAATAAGGAATGTCCATCATGTCCAGGTATTCCACCCTGGATAGAACATGGGACCGTGTGGGTATTATTCCGTCCAGAATGGTAGCCCCTGTACCTCCTGTGTGAACTGAGGAGAGGGGCGCCCCCTCTGGGCAGTGTGTCCACAAATATCAATTCTCCACTAAGCACTCCGCATGGAGATAAGGATTCGTTTGATGTGGGGTGCAGTTCCATGGGGACCTGCAGCTGAAGGGTGGGAAGCCAGATACTTCATCAAAGAGTGAGGGTGCAACGGATTGGTAAGGCCCAGGGCGCGGGAGAAGTTGGAGCGGGCCATGCAGGACCAGTGTTGGGTTGGGAGTGTAGGGATGGTAACAGCCGCGATCCAGGTGCCCAGGATCTTTGCAGCATGGGCCTCAAAGTCTAGCTGGCCCATGCCACCACTATGGCGAGGGCTAAACATGACCTCAAGTTGCACTGGCGGTGGGTGGCCCGATCAACACCACCCTTGCAGAAGGGCATACAGTTTTTTGAAGAAACCTGGGGGAGAAGGCGATGGCGTGGGCCCCAAACCAAACTTCGGAGAGGAGCATAGAGTTGGCTAATACAACCCTGCCCATAAGAGAAGTAGGGTGGGCTCTGAGGGAGGCGATGCGCTTCGTCATGTTATCCAGAATATGGCTTTCCATCACTGCTTAGGCATACCCGCCTGCCTCCCACCACACCCCCAATTGGCGGGCTGGCCCAACGGTAGGGCGCGGCACAAAGGGGAGCACAAGTGGGTCAGTGTGGGATGGGCAGGGAAATCAAGCGCGTGTGCTAGCAGATGGGTCAGGCTGGAAACAGGGCGTTGAGGCCCAGCGGGTTTGATACTGACCAAGGAGGATGATTTCAGTTTTGAAGGCATTTAAGTGCAGCATTACTTACCCAGGAGTAAACCTGGATATGAGCTTCAAGCGCGCGTGAATCACAATTGTTAGACACCCTGACCACACAATAATCAGCAAATGGCAACATTTTGACTGGGGCTTGGCCTTGCACATGGACCCCAGTAAGGTGGACTAATGTTCCAAAGAAGTGGGTCAAGGCTGAAGTTATATAAGAGTGGGCTAAGGGGGTCCCTTTGGCGTAGGCCCCTTTGAGGGCGGACTACATCCGTGAGAAAGCCAGGGCCACGCACTGCCATTGTAGCAGATTCCGTCATCAGCATCACACAACTGATGAAACTAGGGGGTAGGCGGAACTGGTGGAGGAAGGCCATGAGGTATTCCCAGTTTACTCTATCATAGGCCTTCTGCTGGTCTAAAAATACAAGTGCACCAGAGGCCGTGGACTGACAGGCGTTGGCCACAGTGTGCACGTTTTCCCAAATCGACCTTCTGGGTATGAAACCAAATTGTTCTGGGGAGATGGTAGCAGAGGCAACAAACCCTAGATGGTTAGCCATGATTTTAGTTAAAATTTTAGTATTATGTTAGTTAGAGAAATGGGGCGCCAGTTGGCTAGGTCTAGCTTATCCCCTTTCTTATGTAGCATAATGGTGTAGGCCTCTTGCCCTCCTGGTAGAAGGCGCGTTTCCAGAAGGCTCAGGTTAAGTGAGGCAAGCAACAGTGGGGATAAATAATTGAAGTACTTCTTATAGAAATCATACGGAATGCCATCAGGGCTGGGGCATTTCCGATTTGGTGCACCGCAGATGGCGTAACAGAGTTCATCTGTATTAATCAGATTCATTAACTCCAGGTATTGGGAAATGGTGCAGATGTGAGCGCTATTAAGAAATTTCGCATTTCGGCTGGTTGAATTGGTTCAGATTGGTATAACTCAGAGTAATAAGTTTGTATCTTGATTGCTACTTTGACCAGCTTATCTGTGATGGAATTGTCTGGCTTTTGCACCTGTGTGCAGGCCAAGCTCTGGCGCGGTGTGAATAATTTTTGAAAAAAATAACTGGAGCTCTTGTCACCCTCTGTAATGCATTTGGCCATGTACTGAACACAAACCCAATGTTTGTGTTGCCTCTCAAGCGCGTTGAGGTGGTCGACTGCTTCTGCACACTTATGGCCCCAAGCAGGGCTGTAGTCCGTGGATGGGATGTTGGGCTCCAGGTGGGCTAGCTCAGCCAGAGCGTGCGAGATGACAGCTGAGGATGAGCGTGAGCATCGGGAGGAGATGTGGCAAGCGTGGCAGATCGTGTCTGCTTTGAAGGCCAACCAGGTGGAAATTGGGTCAGCACGAAATGGTGTGATAAACTCCTGTGCCAAAGTCACGGATTCCACCCATGTGGAAAATCTTGGTGACGCGAGTTTGGGTGGGCGAAGTTTGCACCAGTGCGGAGCCTGAGCTGTTGGGTTGGGTAGGTGGGAGGTGATTGAGATCAGCCTGAGATCAGAGAAATTGATTTTTGATGTGCAGAAGTGTGAAATCTGTGTACAAATTTTCATTGGTGTGAGCATAAGGTTAATGTGGGATATGGACCTTAACTGGCCATTGTGGACGTGTGGGCGCAACATGTTCTCAAGTAGCAGAGCATGGTGCAGCAGTGTGTCAAACAGCCCTAGGTTGGCCTTTAGGACATGAAGTTCTACATGACCCTGGGATGGGGAGGGTGAGGGAGGCCAGCGGTCAGTGGATGAGTCCAACCAACAGTTCATATCGCTGACTAAAAAAGGGTCAGGGGGTAGTGGAAGTGATTTGACCGACGAGAATTATTCCCAATGCTCTCATGCACAGTTTGGGGCATAGATGTTGACGATAGCATATGCCACGTCAGCCCACAAAAATTTGACCATGAGGACTCAGTCATTTAGGAAGGATTTAGATGATAAAAATTTGAAGAAATTGTTTTTTTGAACAAGCACCCCACAGTGCTTGGACCAGAAGGACTGGGAGGGGAGGAGCATGGTTTTCCCAGCATCCTCAGAACCATGTGGACAGTGGGACTCCTGGATGGCCAGGATGTCCACGGGTAAATTATTGTGCAAAAAACTCAGTTTCCTAGCCCAGGACAGCGAGGCCTTGAGTCCGGCGATGTTCAACATCCCTAAAGTAAAGGCTCCCCCATCGCACCTTAGGTGTAAGGGGAAGGGCACCCAGGCCCTTCAGCCTCCTCTCGATCCTCACGGTGCTTCTTGGCACCTCAGGTGTGTGCAGCAACATAGTGGGAAGAGTGGGTGAGTTTGGCAGTCGAGTTCAAGTTGACTTTAGCCTTCACTTTTGGTTTCCCTGCTGCAGAACGATTTTTTGTGGTGCGCTCGAGTGCAGTGCACCATCAGTTGAATTAAAAAAAATTTTCAGGTAGGCTGGAGATCGATTCAGTTCCAATCAAGGCTTGGGCGCAAAGGTCAGGTGAGATTGAGTCACCCATCAGATCCTCAAATTGGGTGGCCCAATTGGCTTGGGAAGCCCTATCTGATTAGTTGAGAGATTCCCAAGCTGCTTCTGCTGAAAAGGTCTTAATGTCCTCCTGGCGTTGGGAGTGTGGGATAGCGGAGGCGACCTTGGCCGCCTCCTTGGCTGCTGCCTTGCGGGCCTGCTTGGCCTTCTTCCGCTCTTGAGGGGAGACATGATTTACTTATAAGTAGCAGCCTTGTGCTCCCCATGGGAAGGCCTCTTTAGTATCAGCGGTTGGTTCATAGTGGGCCTCCCCATTGTTCATGGCCGCCAAGGGGTGTTCTTGGAATATGATGCCCTCCTTTGTGGGGTAAGCGTGTGCCCTATGGCTGAACACATCACAGTGGGTGCAGATGGGGGGTGCGCTGTCTACAGTTACCCGGAAAGGGTGGGTGGTATGCCCTTCAATATTGATATATGTGGAGTGCGGGATCTGAGTTAGATCCTTCGCTATCTCCTCAGTTGGGGCCATAACTGCGATGGCTTTGCCGGTGCATAGGTATGGCATCAGTTCAAAGCGTTTTATCTCAAGGGATTGAATTTCGCCATATACGGCAAGCCCATCCTTCAGGGGTTGTACTAGTACAGCACATTTGACCATAGTGGGCAGAAAGTTGAAGGTGAGTAAAAATTTGGTTGGATTTTGTCCATCTGGTGCGCTTAGTTTTGATGATCTGCTGCCCTTCAGGGAGGTCAATTACAACACACACTGCAGCAGCTTCATCTGCTGCCTCCTTACTTTAAAACCAAGATCCAGCCAACTGTGTGACATGGAGTGGGGTGCTACGTACACCGCGTTTGGGAAATGAATGTGTACATCTCCACAAAACTTTTCCCACAGCGCCGTTTGTTGAATATCTAGGAACACCCAAAATCCGTATTCACTGACGAAAGTGGTTGAGAGTGCAGAGTATTGATGTACTGGTTGCATCGCGCCTGCCAAGCTAGAATTTCTGGGGAAATGGTAACCGCTGGTTTTTTGTTTTTGTCTAATCCACCGGATTCTCTGGGGCATTTGCAAAAGTTGGAAGTTGTGGGGCCACCCCCTTTGCCTTTTACCTTACTTGCCCAACTGCTCCCTGACATGGGCGCAAACAAATCTCTTTGGTGAGATTATCAAACTAAAGTCAGTCTTGAATTGAATTTGTTGCAAAAGTGATTGCAACGAGAACCACAAACTATGAACTCTTTTTTTAATTTGGGTTTTTTTTCCATATTGGTTTTAAAAGGCGGTTGTTTAACTTCAATTTGGTGCATCAAATGTTAAAGCCAGCGCTTTCAGGTGCTGCACCATTTGAGAGGTAGTAGAATTGTTGGTGAATGCTGAATCCATAGATTGTTGAAAATCCTGATAGGGTTGGAGCACTGCCTTCATCACAATGTGAGTGTCAAAATCGCTCATGCTATCAGCTACCATCAAAATTTGCGCCTCTTCATAATAATAGTCAAAAATTCTCCCACAATTTCATCTTTTCAAAATTTGTAGTTCCATATACTCTTGCTTTAATTTAAGCCATTTGTTCAGAGCTACTGAATTTCTTTATAATCGCATTTTTTGCCTTGTTATACGACCAATTCTCTTTCTTCAAATGGTGAAATACCAAATTCAGGCAAGTGGTATTGTAACACACTGGCTCCTTCCAGTGAGCCACGAATAAATTAGGAATCATGACCCAAGTTAAAGACTAAATTGAGGATAGGGTTCCTGAGACCATTCTTCTAGTACGTGTGCTACAGGCGCTGTGGATGAATACACCTTGGAGGACAGTCAAAAGTATGCTTACCCCAAGCAAGATGCCCTGGCCCCAAGATAAGGTGTATAAGGAGACAATAGCCCTCTCAAGCTCTTTCTCAAAGTCCAAATCCTGCTTGTGGATGCCAAACCTGGCTACTGTTAGTCCAAATATGCCAATGTAACCTTCAAAAGACAATAATAAGATAGAGTGGCTTTTATGTTAGCGGTTTTTATGTTGTATATTTAGGCAGGTCAATAGGAAACGGAACGTAAGAACCTCCAGTTCCCAGGTCCCTTTCTTCATAGCCCTCTGCTGCAAAAATAGTTCAGACTCCTCCATCATGCCTGACCCTCTTTCCTTTGGAATACATCATAACCTAACTCCTATTGTCCTAGGCCCAATAGAATTACCAGTTGCCAGACCACCATACCCATGACTCAGGGCAGTTTGGACTTAAATCCAACTTGAACCTCAAATTCACCCATTTCACCATTATCTTGTTCAATCCCAGCCCTAAAGCAAGTCCCAACTTTTAACCTGCCTCAGTCTCAATCTCATCCTGTGGCATATCCAGAACCAACACTCCATCACCTCCTGCTCTATTCACACCAGCTTGTCCTATCTTATCAAAATCAGGGTAATGTGATATGAGGCAAACCTCACCCATCACAGGTATCTGTAACTGGCGGGTTTTCGAAAATTTGCAATGAACAAATTGGGCAGTAAAAGCCATATTACTGACCATACTAGGGACAGGCCTGCAGAAGCCAATCCTTAGACCCAACCGCCATGCCTCTTCATGGCTACATATTCTTGTACCACTGTTCTCATGACGCTGCACATAAGCAGCAAAGTCTGGGACCAGGAAAGGGCCCAGAATGACGCCAACGCCACATCGAGCTCACTGGTTGAGCTCATAATTCTGATTTGATCCGCTAAATTTTCTTAAATAAAATTAATAGTTTTTCTCAAGCAAGAAAATTATCCCTTATCAATTTTCATTTTTACTCATAGAAGACGCAACTGCCCTTCAGGGCTGCGACATCCTACCCTAAATAGTGCTCTGATAGTATGGAATAAGCCTCTCTTTGGTTAAGCTCTTTTAAACCCTGACCAACACATCATTAGCAAAGATTCCCCATCCCACTGGATCACCATCCACGCCACGCATAAGCCCTCCATCATTCCGCAGATGTGATTCAGGTTTGGGATGGCGTTTTTCCCAGCACCAAACTTTCTGAGTTTGATGCTCATTGAATCAGGGCCAAATTTGGATTAAACGCTACTCGATCTGAAACAATGTATGGATCAGGTGCCTCCTGATCCGTTACATCACCACCCCCTAAAAAAGACCAAAACTCCCGGACCTTCTCCAGACACTATGCAAAGTCCTCCTTTATCTGCCATGTCACCTCCTCCACCAAATAGCCCTTCCACTTCACCAGCAGTTGCTGCCAGCCCCTCACCCATTTAGCATCCAGTATCCATTCCACCTTGTATTATGGCACCTCCCCTTCCCTAGGGTTCAGCGGTCCTGGACGCTCTGGACCCACTTTCCTGAATGCCTTTAGCTGGGAAGCATGAATCATTAGATGGGCTCTGGAACCTACTGGCAAACTCAACTCAAAGGTGACCTGATTAATGGCTCAGACAATCTGTTATGGGCCCAAAAACTTTAGACCCATTTACAACTCTTGACTAGGACATCATAGTTCTTAGCCGCCACCAATACCCAATCCTCAGGCTCAAATGTTGGATCCGGCGCCCTTCATTGATATGCCTGTCATTTCTGTTGAGAGATTGCCTGCTCCATGTTTTCCAGTAACTTCTTCCCAATATCTGACATGGTACGCAACATCTCATCCGCCCCCTGACATACTCAAACCCACAGATCCCCGTTTGATCTGGGGTCGAGTCCATGATTCACAAATTAATGGCGACGTTTCTGTTGAGGACTGGGTATGATTGTTGTAAGTGAACTGGGCCATCCAAACCCATGAAACCCATTCATCCTGTCATTCAGACACATAGCACCAGAGATACTGCTCAGGTATCTGATTCACCCTCTCCATTTGTCCATCATGTAGCAGATGGTATGCTAAGGACTGTCTAGGCCTGATTTCTAAATTATCCAGTAGACTTGAACAGAATTTCAAAATGAATTGTGGCACAGTCTGAATTGATCTCCTCAAGTAATCCATGTCAGAAGAACACCTCATCAATGAAAATCCTCACTGCATCCTTCACCAAAAAACTCCTAGTACATGGGAAGAACTCAGCATATTTGGTAATTCTATCTACGACCACTATAACCGCATCCTTTCCCTGCAACTTTGGGAGTCCCACTATAAAATTGACACCAATCAAACTCCAAGGGGTTCATGGTATCAGCAATGGATTCAACCTACCCAATGGCGGTTTTCTTGAGGGCTTTGACTTCATGCATGAAAACACTCCCACACATACTTCTGTAAATCCCTATGCAGGCTCAGCCACGAATACTCCCACTGCACCAATTCCACCATATTCTCCACTCCTGGGTGACCCGCCAGTGGATGATCATGAGAAGCCTGGATTACCTCCTGTTATAGCGATGGATTGGGCACCCATACGCACAAATTGTGGTATAGCACCCCAACCCTCTTCATGAATTCCGCATGGTACCTGTGCAGCCATCCCTCCATCATCTCATCTTTCAGTCTCCAGGTGAAATATGCACTCCTCTGCTTCTGGAGAACTTCCTCCCCCAACAAACTTCCCCTATCCTTCAACATTGCGAATTGGTCCAGTTGGAACATCATAGCCGTGTTAAATTCCTCCAATTCCTCCTTCTCATACACAAAGGCCTCCTCTTGACTCAAATAATCTGCTAGGACATTTGAGGCTTCTGGCCTGTACTCCACCCGAAATCATAACAGACCAGCTCCACATGCCATCTGGCCTGCTGCTGGTTCATCTTTTTAGATTTGCGATAGTACTTCAAGGCTTTGTGATCTGTTCAAATAACAAAAGGATGCTGGGCAAAGATCAGGTGATGTTGCCATTCTCACAAGGCCACCATTACCGCCAACAGTTCCATAGCATATATCAGGTAGTTTGTTTCTGCGAGGAGCAACTTACAGCTGAAGTAACACACGGGGTGTTCCAGCCCATCTTCCCCTTCCTGAAGCAGTACCGCTCTCACAGCATAATTTAAAGCGTCCTTTTCCACCACAAATGGCCTCCCGGGGTCCAGATAGGCCAGTACAGGTGTGGTAAGTAACTTACCCTTCATTAAATTGAATGTCTGTGCTTCTTCCCTTCCCCATATGAATGGGACATCCTGGGTTAAACGCGTGAGTGGTAAGGCTATCTGGGAAAGATTCTTCACAAACTGACAAAGGAAGTTCAATGTTCCCAAAAACTTTGCACCCCCATCTGATCCATGGGGGCCTTCAATTCCTGCACCGCCTGTAGCTTATACAGACATACTCCCAATCTGTTCTGGAAAACCACTTTGCCAAGGAATGCTACCAAACCTCAGTTGAATTTGCACTTGGAAGGCTTCAACCTTAAACCCATCCAGCCAATCGCCCCCAGAACTTCCTGTACATCTTGTACATGCTCCTCCTGGGGCCACAAAAATACTAGAATATCATCCATATAAGCAGCACAGCATTGACCGATCATTCCCCCAAGGACATGATCAATCATCCGCTGGAACACCGCTGGGGCATTTCTCAGCCTGAAAGGCATCACACGATATTGGTACACTCCTAGGTGGCACTTAAATGATGTGTATTGCTGGTGCTACAGTCTCACCGGTATCTGAGTAAACGTGTCTGCAAGGTCAAGTTTTGTAAATATTGTACATCTGGTAACCATTGGGAGAATATCCTCCAATAAGGCCTCAGATACGGATCAGGCTTGGTGACTGTGTTCAAACGTTGGAAATCCACACATGGGCATAATTTGCCACTTTCTTTCGGCACCAGCAACACAGGAGACACAAATGGAGACATAGAGGACTCAATTAAAACTTTTTACAACATCGATTCCACATGGCTCTCCAACGCTTCTCTGGTCCATTCATTAAGAGCATATACTGGACATCCACTGGGAAGCTCCGTCCTCTCCTTGAACTGGAATGAAAATGCAAAGGAACCCATAGGGGAAAAAGGCGAGTTCCCAATGGGACCAAATACATCAACGAAGTCACTATATTCAGCTGGTAACTCTACCTCCTGCATCCCCCCTAAGCTCCTGCGACTGCTCAGGACGTTGCCTCTAACCTCCATCTTCCACATCATCTGAGGCTCAATCTGCGGCGTCAAGGAATCATCTTATGCGGCAAATCAATCTGTGCTGGAAACGATGCCACCATCGCATCCTCAGTACCTTGGGGTGGACTATATTCCTGATTGCACAAAAACCCTCTTTCAACTAAAGTGGGTCCAGCCAAATTATGACCAAGGGCTATAGAACCCACGATGGTGCTCTTCTTGACACATTGGCAAACACTACCTCAGGACCCCTTCTCATTTCCAACTTCAAAGTTCTTCTAAGACGAATTCCACATAATTTTCCTTGGCCCCTGTATCCACCAGGGCCAGCACCTTCTCTGTCTGACCATGCGAGCATAACTACAGCTGAATAAATAACCTAGGATAAAGTGAAGAAGTAGATTTAAAGTTTGAAGCATTCTCAGATTGCAAATTTGCATGTAAGGTAGGTCTGGGACTATAACTCTTCCCATATCCCCGGCCTGTTCTTCCCAACTCCTCACCGTTTCCCTGGCGGAATCCCCATGGATATTTCTGAAGTTCTGGGGTGATCCCTGCCAACCTCCTCATCCTCTGCTGGCCACTACGAGCAATTGGACCCTTCCTGGGGACATAAAATCTTCTCGCTGGTTACGTGCCAAGGCCTTTTGTTTCTCCACCTGCACCACCAATGAAATTCCCTCACCAACAAACTCTGAACCTTAGCAGCCGCCATGGCAGCTAACATATCCGCTTGAAGACCTTGTCTGAACATTCACAATGATTTTGAATCTGAGGCTCTCCTGCTTTCGCCAATGGGCGGAATATCCACCCATATTCTTTAAATGATCCTCAGCCCTGACATACCGTCAGCAAAGCTGACCAAGCTTCATCCTGCGCCTCATCCGGACAGGCAGCCCAGTCAATCCAATTGACACAAAATCCATGGATCTGGGGAGGCGACTTTACTCCTCGACCAACTCTTGCACCCACCCAGCTAGTTCTGGGGGTAGTGCCTTCACAATTTGTGCAATCTGCAACGAGAAGGGGGTCTCCCCACCTGTTGCTTGATCCAACTGCACCTGAAAACGGTTCTGCGACACCACTTGGAGGATCTTCTCCAAAGCTTCCATGGGCAAAGCAGCCTGACTTTTTGGAGATGTAGGACCTCCCTGGCATTCCTCCATCTTTATGGGTCTTGCACCACACACATAAACCACCTCTCTTATTATGAACGTAAGTGAGAAGCTTACCATCACCACCATCAACACATGGCAGTACCATTCTTCCCCTACCAGGGCCACCACCTCTTCTTGGGGCCCTTTACAAAACTGACAGAAAAGTGTTTGAGTTACATCTAATGCAATGGGTGGGTTCGCGCCAATATGCAACAAACGAATTGAGCAGCAAGAGCCATGTTACTGACCATACTAGGGACAGGCCTGCAGAAGCCAATCCCTAAACCCAACCGCCATGCCTCATCTAGTCCACGTATTCTTGTACTACTGTTCCCATAACGCTTCACTTCAGCAGCAAAGTCTGGGACCAGGAAAGGGCCAAGAACAACGCCAATGCCACACCAAGCTCATTGGTTGAGCTCATAATACCAATTTAATCTACTTAGTTTTCTCAAATAAAAGTAATTGTTTTATTGAGCAAGAAAATTATCCTTTAAGCAATTTTCATTTTTCCTCATAGAAGATGCAACTGCCCTTTAGGGCTGCAACGTCCTCCCCTAAATAGTGCTCTGCTAGTATGGAATAAGCCTATCTTTGGTTAAGATCTTTCAAACTCTGACCAACACATTGTTAGCAAAGATTCCCCATCCCACTGGATCACCATCCACGCCACGCATAAGCCCGCCATCATTCCGCAGATGTGATTCAGGTTTGGGTGGCGAATATTCCCAGCTCCAAGCTTCCTGAGTTTGATGCTTGTTTATTAAGAGCCATATTTGGATCAAACATCACTTGATCCAAAACAATGTATGGATTAGGTGCCTCCTGATCCGTTTAATTATCTAAGAAATTGATAACAGTAACAGCCTATTGGTGATCTTGCATCCAAACATGGTCATTACAGAGAGTCTGAAGATCCTGGAGCATAATCTTAATGAAACGTTGGTAATTTTGGGTGACCCAAACTTCTTCAATTTTCATAGGCTTGTTTGCAGAACAAGCAGCGCAGACAGCCATTATAGCATTAGTTGGTGAGTTATTGGGGGTCATTGTCAAAATTTCAGTAAAATCACTTAGCATATTTAGGTGGAGCTAATGCTCTTCATATTACTTTCATCTTCATATAGGTCATTATCCCTAATTTTATTTTCCGCCTGAACACAAGTAAATTGATGTTTTTCCATCTCCTGTATTTGTTTCAGGAGCTGGTCATGCTTCTCTCATAATAAATGTCTTTTCCAGCTTATGCTTGAAATGTGACTTTAATTATGAGTAGATCCTAAACAACTTTGGTATATTTTTGCACTAATTTGGAGATTTTCCCAGATAGCAAATTAATTTTTTCTGCAACAAGGTTGGTTTCTTCTTTCACCTTGTCAATTCGTTACTCCACTTTGGTTAAATTAGCATAGCTGCTGAAATTAGAGTGGTGGCTCACGCTCTCCAGCTTCTTGTATAACTTCTGGATTACACCTTGAATGGAGGAAATGGTGTTATCCTACAATGATACTCAACTACCCCAATTAGTGAGCACTAAGTATAAACTTTTGGGTAAGTTTATAAAAAGGTTTGAACTTAAAAAATAGAGAGGACACTAATTGTATGACAACAACTAGTAAGTTGAGTCTTCTTAACAAGTGGCTTCAACACCACTCTGATATACTAAAACTTGAGAATCAACTTTGGAGCTTTACTTCCTTTAACTCTTCAATTTAGAATTAAAAAAGATAATAGATATCTAATGGTTGAGTTCTGCTCATTAAATTATACTAAGGTTTCTATATAGTAAAAATTGCACAACTTTTCATTTGGCTCAATTAAGCTTCATTATTCTCCACAAACACAAAACTTTATGATTAACTTATATACATAGCGGGTTCCAACGCCTTAGCTAATCTCCTATAGAGTAACCTTCATGGTCTGGCAGCCATCTATCAGTTTCAGGAATCAGACACATTTTATAGGGGCCGCGATGCCATGTTGCACCTAAAAAATCACCGCCAGAAAAAGTGTTGATAATGTTTCAGTAGCTTTAGAAAAATAACCTTAAAATGTTTAGCGCTTCTACCTGAACGATTAACCATAGTAATCTGATTATTGGCTATCAAGCCCTCATTAAAATGCTTGTTGACATTGTTGAGGATGATCCCCACAAAAGCATTATCAAAATCAATCATTGGTTTAACATCCTTTGGTTAATTGTGAGTAATCTAATATTCAAAAACCATCACCAAATAATATAGTGTCAATTAACACTCTTTAAATAAGCTTAATAATAATATAGAAATTAATTGTACTAAAATACATAAATTAGAGCTTAATCTATACTGAGATGGATAATGTGGTCAATTAGAAAAAAAATTCAACAAAATGACTTTTGGTACAGTGAAATGAGGCAATTATTTTTAGCATAGTTCCTTATAACTTCTGCTATTACGTGGCGCGATTCTGACTGATAGATTAGAGTGCCCACACAACAATCATTGAGTCCAGAATGATAATGGCAGTATGCTTCACCAGACTAAAGAAAGAATGGTGCAATTAGATATAACAGTGGAATCCATGGAGAACTATTGGGAAAACCAGGATTTTTCTAGAAAGGATCAACTTAAAGAATGAACCAACAACAGACCTTAGAAGGGGCAGTTATCCTTATACTCTGTTAAGGAAGAGGGGATTAAAAAGTAGCTTGATACTGGACCATCTTGGGCCCTATTTTCATCAGTTTTCATTGGTTGAGTTGGGAAGCGCATCATGAGTGGAGGAGTTAAAGTTAAATTACTATGAAATGATAAAAACTTTAAAACACAGATATCAAAGATTGATAGGTAAGTCATTTTTTAGGCAAAATGTAAGCATATTTGAATATATTTAATATTTGGTGCATTTTGATTCACGGGTAATTAAATCTGCAATCATTTTTATTAAACCTCCCATGGATCAAACTATTGGCTTTAAATAAATAAACATGGCCTGTATCCTTGTATTTGGTGACTTAATTCACTTTTTCTGACTTAAAAGGGTGTTCTTAAGTTAAATGGCTAATATTCTTGGCTCCATAAGGGTTGAGCAATGACAGATTTAAGGTGAGATGTTTGAGTCTGGTGTAACGCCCTCCACTTGAACTGGGTGGCATTCCCGTTCCCATCAAAAAAGGGGCCTAAAAGGCAAGATTCCCCTCTCATTTCCTAGGGCAACTTTGCCAATGTGGTGGACAAGTGTTGGGAAACAGCTTACCCTTTAGGGCCCCGCCACCCATCCCCATATTAAATTCAGCTATATTAGTATGGCGAATCAAGGGAATTTGTGCCATGTTGAGAAGTCAGCATTCTTTTGGGATGAAAGGTTCAAATAAAGTTGAGGCAACAAGCCTTTGGCAACAAAGCCCAGGAGCCCCAAACCTTAGCAAAAAAGCCCTATGTGCGTATACTTTTGTCAAAAAAAACGTCTAGTGTCAAATCTTCAGCAAAGATCACTGATGGCATTGGGCCATTGGGAAATGTAGACAACAGTTCAAAACCTTCCCCAGAAACATCAAAATCTTCATCAATATACTTCTCACTTGGTCAAACAGACGCTGGAGTGACCAGGTGCAGGCAGATTGGGCTCCCCAAACCCATTCCCACTCCTTGGGATTGCCCGTATGTGGGGTGGCCTTGGAAGGTTCTGACTGCCCATTGGGTGAGATGCTATCACTCCAGTCGGTGAATTGCAGAAAATCCACAATTCAAGAATCCAGGGAAGAACTTCTAGTAGCTTGGCTCACCTTTAATAATTTCAAAGTCAGTTCAAAATAATTTGTTTTTCTCCTCCCCTCACCTGAAGTTCATTGGGTTGGGTCGAATCTTGAGGGCCCTAATCCTGCGTTTTCCCAAGATAGTCCCTAAATCAATTGTTTATATAAACAGTCATAACACACTGGAAAAATTGAATAATGATTCTCTTATTTTCAAATCTAAAATATATTCCCATGCTCAAATTTATTTATTTGAGTTTAAATTTTCCTTTCCAAACTCCTGTGACATTTGCAATATGGCCTGCGGCCCAAGTAACAACTGGGTTCTCTCAGTCATAATATTAACTTTGATCCCCACCATAGTCACCTGGGCCTGTCATGTCAAGGCATTTATAGATTTTTTCTGATCTCACAACTCCCTATGCCCTGGCCCATTTTCTCAGGGTCACAACAGCCTGGTTTTTCATCAGGTTGTTTCTTACATTTCAGCCCTTCAGCACTCCGTTGTTGCTCACCTCCAAGCCTATTACAACGTCATTTGTGCAACAATGCCCCTGGCATTCTGGATCACCTTTTGGGTGCTTTCGCATCCCAATTGGCATACCATCTAAGCTTTATCTGATGTTGCCCGACAAGATGAGTCTGATGGGTTCTCCTGATGGCCCCTGATCTGAGCTACCTCCTTAAAGAGCCCCTTAATCTTTTCCACAAGTGAAGAAGTAGAGAAGGGGGATATAATGGGGGTCCTTGGAGGCCATGGCAGTGACTTACCGCTCATCAACATGAGCCAAATTGATTAATCATACCAAAGGGTTCATAGGTGCCTTTTGACCCTACTTGCGTCAGTAAGGGAACTTTAGTACATTTATCCCAAGAGGTTGGATTTCTAGCTACAGCTATCTGTTGGCTTTATAATAGCAGACAATGGAAAACATTCAACTGTTGTATGAACAAATTAACAGCATAAACTAGTGTAGTACAAATAATGATCTCAATCCAGACTGATTTAAATCCTGATCTATTCCAACTATAGACCTGTACTTTGCATCATCTCCTACATTTCTGAATCTACTTCCAGATTCATACATAAAGTGAGTCATTTCGCTATTATAATCCTATCTCTTCCCCTAGAGTTTATATAGAACTTCTCCTTCACTTAATTATTATCAAAAATTACATTTCCTCTTTTATTTTGGCATACTTAGTTACTTCTCTTTGGTTTTATATTGTCAAAGCATACTGCAGTTATGACCACAGAAAGAACATTTGCAAACTGTCCCAAGATAAAAGTGCTTTATCATTGTACTTTAAAAGCTATTTTTAATATAAATCTTCCTAAAAGAAGCTAGAAATCCAAGTAAAAAGTAAAAATATTTAAAATTTCTAACTCTGGTACTTCCAAGAACCCTTTATTTCATTGCCAGCTTGTTGCTTGCTGCAGCAAAGACAAGAAGGCAAACAATTATTTGACATTAATTTTAAAAGAGCATAGCTCTGCCTCTCATTGAAGACAAAAATATGTCTAAGATTGAAGTAAAAAGCATATTCATCTCTTATTAAAACTCCTAAAGTAATACTAGTATCTGCTATCACAACTATCAATCTGGACATAGCCTTAAACCCCTCCAGAAAACTAAAAGTGAAACAACCCATTGCATTGACTCGCAGCAAAACTACTTATCTAAGTACTCTATATGAAAGATAAGTGGCAGCTGTAACCCCCTGTTTAACCTACTTCACCCCAACCAACCCCAAGGCCAAAACAGTTTTATCACTGAAACAATAGAGCATTATGTGCTAAAAATCATACAGCTCTACTCTGATTCTAGAGGTACATATACATTATACAGCACAAATTTAACTTCCCCATTCAAGACAACTACTTAATCTGGAGCATCCTTAATTGTCTAAGATCTGATATCTGGGGTGAACCCAGGTATTGGGATCTTTGCCCACAATCCCAGCCTGCTAGATTACCTGGTATCACTAGGGGAAAATCCCCTAAGGCGAAGTGAATCGGAAATCAGTTAGCTCAAGTTTTATAGGAACCATGTTCAAGGAATTTTGGGATATTAGCCTGGTTGTATCTGTCAGGGACTAATCTGGACGAATACTTAAGATCTCATCGGGTGAAGTTGCTGACAAAATAGGGGCATCTGATGGTGATTAACTATCAGGTGTACCAATTGGGATTGGTCAGGTTTCATCACTGACTGATTGGGAATGAATAGTAAGTTGCAAGGCGAGTGATGCCGCATGCAAATAGCAAATCGATTGGTTGGTGAGTACCTGCCATAAGGGGTAATAAGTCACATTATCTAAGCAGGTCGCTAGCCAAATATGGTTGGTTTGCTAGGATCAAGAGGAAAACGTTAGGGGCACGTTTTATGACTCTTTCCATTTGAGGTCTCGAGGATGTCCAATGACAAAATTCTAGCCAGGATGGGGAAGACCATCACTGCCAAGATGAGAATGGGTGATTCAACAGCAATGGCTGCCGTTTCATCAAAGAGGTGTCAACTGAGGGTTAGACAGCCGAATTCCCCAGAATATAATTCCCTAGGATTTACTATAATAAAAAAGTACTTTACAGAGCTTAGAGTTTACACTAACATTATCAATTTGGTGTATAGTTAAACTATCAGCTTCTATTGTGTTGTTCTATCTCAAGGATATTATTGCAGAGGGCAATAATTGGAAAATTCTCAGAGAGAAGATTAGAGATCTGAGTGGGGATCTAGAGAAGAAGGAACCAAAATCAGGGATAGCTGCTGACTGTGTGTTGGGCCAAACAAGACTGTCACCGGAGTAACTTACCAAAGATCAAGTGGACAGGAGTATAGGGAACAAATCCCTACAAGTACAACTTTACAAGTATTTAATTGGGAATACTGGCTGAGCGTTGGGCCATAATATAATTCATACTCAACTACGGATAATAATCTCCATACTATTATCAATTAATAATACATGCTATACAATGTGACAAAGTGCACAAGGAAATCAAACCCTTGCAGTAAAAAGGTTACTGGGTTGCTTGCTGATAACAACCCTTAAGTAAATTTTTACAAGTTGGTGTTCACTACAGGGGTAGTTGAGTAAAGAATCTATAATAATGTCGTACAAAGAAGAGCTACACAAGCTGTGGACCCAGATAGCCACTGTGAACCAGAATGCCTTAAACTCAGCATACTATTGGGAGTTCGTAGCCTTGGAATAATAAGTCGCCAAGGTGGAGGAAGGAGTAAGAATGTAGCCAGCTTTGGGAACAAGTTACTTGGCAAAGTAAATTCGTTGAAGAAGAAAGAAAAGGACCTCATTCAAGAGGTCCTATACCTGAAAATGGAGCAAGAAGTGTATCGCATTCATTTAAGAAATTTCCGTGCAGATATCAAGGAATTAATTAAACAAGTGGAGGAACTTAAAGCTCACAGATGTGCTTATAAGCCTAATATGGCAAGTGATGCTGAAGAAAGAAGTCTAGCATAATACTTGGGAAGTCAAATACCCCAAGGAACATGCCACCCGCTTTTAATGCCATTTTAGAGATAAAGCCCAAAGTCACTCCACAAGTTAGCTGAGTAGCTGAACCAAGAGAATCGTCCAGATATGACTTGAAGGAATTTAGGGCAACGACGAAATTGCCAATGTTCCATCAGGATAACGCCCCAGCGTTTTTCTGACTGTTCTACATGGCCATGAATGGCTACAGGGATCATCAAAAGGCGTTGACGGTCATAAATTGCCTAGACACAGACTGTCAAAACTTGGTGTTACCTCATCTGGAAGGAGACAGCTGGTCATATGCAGAGGCAAATGCAGCCATCATGAAGGAGTTCAAAAGTCTGACATGCATGTTGAAACGCAAGCATGAATTTATGGAAATCCAGTTCCATAAAGATGTGTCTCTTTCTAGCTTTGTGAATCAGTTTACCAGGAGTCATAGATCCTGGCTGGAGCAAAAGTATTGGGCGACTTTGATGCTAGGATTGCACTGCAAGCGGCCCTTCAGCCCTATCACAATTTGCATCATATGGTGTCTTCCATGTTCATGACAGAAATAACTACCTCACAAATGGTAGATAACTTGAAGATTTTGGGAGTGACATTTGATGCCCCAAATAAAAGCTTCAAGTACAATCTGGTATAAAATCTGAATCCCACAAAGGGAAATGAAGGAGCTAAGGAGGCTACAAATCAAACTGTGCCAGAAAATAAGCTCAAAGAATTCAGACAGTTAAACAAGAAGGAGAAGGTCTGCTATCAGTGTGGCTGGAAGGACATTTCGCCGTACACTGTAAAAAGCTGAAGGATCAGATTAACATGGTCCAGGACAAAGAGACAGCAGTTACCAAAGATTCAGGAATAGGGCCCATGGCCTAGACAAGGAACAGTCTAGAGCTGCGGAGAAACCTGTTCCTCCTGATATTATGAATGAAGAAATTGATATTAGTGATCTGTTCATAGTCAACGAGCAGGACCAGCTATATCAAGTAGTCAATATGGAGTTGAATGCCGTGACCAGAGCCAGGGAGAAAAGAATTGACCACAAGATAATCCAAAAATTTGCCCAGCCATACACCCGACAACTGGTGGACAAGATTTGAACTGCCAAGAATCCTAAAGAGTTATCTGATGTCCGTTTAGATGAGGCTAATCTATCTATCCCCCTCAGCATGATAAAGGAATCATTTCCTGATTTATCAGTGCAAATTATTCACCCCTAGATTCAGCTAATAACTCCGCCATTCACTCAGTAAGCACTATATTACAATACTCCAAGTGTACTTATATAGATATACAAGTGAATTGAGTGAGGATGAGGTTGATTGTCAACAGCAGAGCGCCCATAAATATTGTCTTGACCAAGCTGGTAAAGAGGATGAAGATCTCGCCAGACTTGGAACACAAGAGGGAATACAGGACATCTGGCTAAAACCACCGTTTTCTGTGGAGCGTATAGTGCGCTGCCACTACAATTTGGGTCATTGGTAGTATCTGCGCCAGCCATAGTTTTGGCGAACCAAAACTATGACATTCTGATTGGAACAAAGTTTCTATGGAAATATGGAGTTAAATGTAACTTTGAGGATAATATGTTGACCATCTTGGTTCAGACGTTACCATTGGTATACCAGAAGGACAATGAAGCTCCATTGAATTATAGAAACAACTTCATTAATCTGATATACAATGATGGCATTGTCCCAATTCAATACCAATTAGTTGGCAGAAAGCGACTTGAAATGCCAGCTAAAATCCTAGAGAACCGGGGAATTCCACTAAGGATCAAGAAAGTGAGGACCATACCAGCCAGATTGCAGATAATAGTCAACACAGGGTTGACTTTGGAGATTCCTGAGCTATTGTATGGGGAGGTTGGAAGCCCCTGGAAGAAGTCCAGAGTGGAGCCATGGGTGGCTCCTGGGATAATAATGCCGGGCCATGGAGAAATTCGAGTTCTCTTGGCGAATTTGAGTGAAAAACTGATGAAGATCAAGAGGAATCAGATCATCACGTTTATTCATCTGATCCCAATGGTCGAATTGAGAAGATTCCACAATTTTGGGTCTCTTGAAAAAATGGGATTACCAGCCAGGGTAGCCAAAAGTATCAACCTATTGGTTGATTGGGAGCAGCTCGCTGATATGCTGGAAGGCTAGGAAGAGGAGGTGCTTGAACTATTCGAGAAATATCAGGAAGTGTTTGCTCAGGATGACCACAATTTGGGATGCTTTGAGACATAATCCACAAGGTTGACACCAGGGAAAATTTACTGATAAGGATGAGACCAATCTGAAGATTGAAAGATGCTGAATTGGTAGTGGAGGATGAAATCAGCAAACTAGTGAAGCATGGGCTTCTAGTTCCATCATCAAGTCCCTGGGCGAGTCCAATTTTGATCGTGAAGAAGAAGGATGGATCCAACCAGGTGGTTTTGATTACCAAAGGCTGAACAAAATTATGAAGAGAGATTTGTATCCCCTACTGAGGATCAACAATGCGCTAGATCACTTTGGAGAAGCAAACTATTTCTCTGCAATGGATCTGATCTTGGGATATTGGCAGATTGACTTGCCAAAAGAAGACCAAGAAAAATGCGCGATTATTACTGTGCAGGGGCTATACCAACCAACGAGGATGCCCCAGGGTCTATGCAATGCACCTGCAACGTTTTAGAGGTCCATGGATGCGATATTAAGCAACTTGAAGTTGTCGTGTGTCCTGGTATATCTGGATGATATAAATGTGTTCAGTAGGACGCTTACTGATCACCTCCACCACTTTGAAAAAGTATTTAAGTGACTGTACATGGCTAACTTGAAGATCAAGCCAAGGAAGTGCCACTTTTTTAAAGAAAAAGTTGTAATACCTGGGATTTTTAATAAAATCAAGTGGATTGCAGCTGCAAACCTAGAAGATAGTAACTATAGAGCGTATGGATGTACTGAAGAGTGTCCAAGACATACAAGTGTTCCTTGGGATGGTCAGATACTATAGAAGATTTATTTAGGACTTCGCCCAAATAGCTGAGCCATTATTCCATTTATTAAAGTATCCAAAAAAGGATTCATATTGAATGAAGAGGCCCAGGACTCCTTTGATGAGTTACATCAGTATTTGATAGATTCACTGATTCTGAAATACCCAAATTTTGATTGGGAGTTTATCATTCAAACTGATGCTTTGTTGATGGCGATTGGCACCATATTGAGCCAAGTAGACGAACTTGGGGATGAGCATTTGGTGGCATATGTAAGCTGGACCCTCTCAGCCGCTGAGAGGAACTACACTGTGACTAAGCATGAATGCCTTGCGTTCATTTATGCATGCAAGCAGTTTTGGGTGTACATCCACAGAATGTACTTTAAAATGGTAATACCACTCTTTGCTGCGTTGGCTGCACAATTTAAGAGAGCCAGAAGGACAACTGGCCCAATGGGTGCTTAAGCTTCAGGCTTACAGTTATAAGATAGTCCACTGAGCAATGGCTTCTCATCAGAATGCGGATGGCTTATTGCAGTTGTTAATGGTCCAGTTGATATACCCAAAGGTGGATAAGCTATTCCAGAGAATGGTCAAAGGAAAAATCGGGGATGAGCCCTGAGAAATCCAAGGTGTGCTTTGGAAAGTGATGGAAAACACAAGACTATGGATGGGTAAGTATTCAAGACAATCAATGGGAAGTGGCTATTATTCCTGAAACTGTCGGAAAGAGCAGTGATGTTACAAGCAGCTCACAAGGTTGTCAGGCATGGAGGCCTGAGGAAAACAACTGACCATATTTGCCAGTATTATTACTGGGAATTGATCAACTATGATGTCGCGGATCATCTGGCTTGTTGCATGGAGTGCCAGCTGCACAAACCACTTAAGAATACAACTGGATACTGACTGGTCCGCCCTGGATTTGCCTGGCAAATGGTGTCCATTGATGTGATGGGGCTGCTGATGATGAGCACAGGGGGAGTCAAGTACATCATAGTTGCCATTGATCATCTGACAAGATGGGTGAGATGAAGGCCCTAACAAGAGTAGATGCTACCAGTACTATGAGGTTCATCCTGGATCAAGTGGTATACTGGCATGGATGTCCGCAGGTCCTGCTTAGCAACAATGGGACCAACTTCACACCTCATGTGATCCCAAGGTTAAATGAAATAATGGGTATCCGAGGAGTTGTGTCAGTACCATACCAGCCGGAGATGAACGGACTGGTAGAATGGATCAATGGAACACTGGTCACAATGCTGAGGAAGCCAGTTGCAGGGGGAACTTCCACATGTGAAATTTACCTAATTTTCGTGAAGTTCCCTACAACATTAGTCATCATATAGCGATGGGAAAAGCGCCATTTGAATTGTTATGTGGAAGAAAGGCCGCGTTGCCACCAATTTTATATTCAGTGGTGGAACCTACGTTGGGGATGAGTACCAAGCAATACCTGAACCAACTGACAAGTATCCTGATTGATATGCAATTGCAAGCATTCAATACAACTTTGAAGAAAAGGATATGAGCAAAATCTATGGATGACAAAAACTGACCGGCCTTAGAAGAATATTGAATAGGGGATAGAGTTGCCTATTGCGATACACATAGTTTTGGATGAAGAAACAAATTGGATGCATTGTGGTTGGGTCTGTTTGAAGTGATCACCAAGACAGTGACCAATGCTTACTCCATCAAGAATCTCATATATGGAAGAGTTGTGAATCAGGTCCACGCTAAGTATATGAAGCATTGGATCAATGGAAAAAATAAAAGAGTTCCCAAAGAACCAATGAACCATTAAGTTGGTCATGTCCTGATGATTAGGTCAAGTCCAAAAAAGGACCTCTGAACCAATCTAGATGGTTAAGTCTGAAAAAAGGACCTCTGAACCATAGAAAACTGGCAGGTTTAAGTACCCAAACCCATTTTGGGGGATACGGATGGACCGCTGAACCAAAACAAGGTCAAGTCCCATAGTAAAAAGGATGAATAAAGATAAAAGATTGATATAAGATATGGGAAAAAATTTTTATAAACTGCATAGAAAAAACCGATATATTTTTTATAATTTTTATTTTTATTGATTGTCCTCAGTAAGGGGATGATTCCGCCTATGTCACCTCTTGGGGAGGGAGGATGGATCACGGTAGGAATGAACAGCCTATCAAAATCAATATGCGATCAGATGCTATCAAGGGCGAGACCTACACAAAACCACGTTCTTTGAGCGGATGCTGAACCCTGAGAGAAAGTGACTAGGGAAAGGGAAATTGAGATGTTGGAGGAAGCCAATCGTGAAACCCTAGAGCGGTAGAAAAAAAACAGTATAAAGAGGCAATTGGCGAATAACCCCGAGTAATCCCAATATGGCACTGAAGCTGGAAGATTAGTCCTGAGCGCCTGACAACAGGCTTCATCAAGGACACCAAATATATGGGCTGGCAACAAAGAAGGGATGCTTGACGGGGATTGCTGAATCATGCCCCCTATCAATGCCATCAGCAGAAGATACCAATGGGAAGCGCCAGAGAAGAGATAGTTGTGCAGAGAGCGGATTGCATCCTGCAGGTGGTGACTATGGGCTTCTTGGAAGCTAAAGCTGAATGAACGGTGGAACCCAGGAGAGGCTGAAAGCTTCATGTACCAACTCCAAAGAACTTGGCCAGCAAAGCAAAGAGCATAAACGGTGGTATCCCAATCCAGAAGTTTATCAAGATCAGAGGGATTCAGCACTAGAGTCAAAGGCTTGGTGACTTGGGCCCAGAGTTCAGCATAGGGGAGCTCGAAGTGAATACTGTTACCTATTGAGAGCTCAGAGACCAGAATAGCGGGTTTGTAATATTGACCAAGTCATAAGAGAAACTCAGGGAGCAGGTCTGACCTGGCAATATATGTACAATCCAGAGTAACCAGCATAATCTCTGGCACATTTACAATGATGTTCATTACATCAGCAAAAGGAGCCAAATCCAGGAGAGTTTTGAAGTCCAACTCTAGAATTGAAGGCAGAGGAAGAGTCAGCCAAGGGTTGTTTTAAATAATAGCCAGTCTGGTTTTGGAGGTTTTAGTTACTGTTTCCAATAATTTGACGGAAGGACTAGCCACTTGCACCAGACTAGGCGTATGAGTCTGGAAGGACCATAAAAGAGGTTCTGTCGAGCATCCTGACTCATATGCTGGAAGAGACGGAGGTCTGTATCAGACAAACTATTAAGGATCTGCTGGTAGCGCGACTCAGAATTTGATATATGAGCTGGACAAGAGGGGGGATGTCAGACTTATATAGAAGTTGACACTATGCACTCTACAATCCATTAAGCTCCAATTTTGGAGAAATTAATCTCAAAATTACTGAGATATGCTCTCCAAGGGAAGAATTAGGAATGACTTAAGCCAAGAGGTTATGAGCAAAATAACAAGGGTAAATAAGAAATAAGCATTCTTAATTGAGCTGCAAAATAAACAATGACATCAAGGGTCTTTTGTCTAGGATGAGGAGAAAATTAGGAAATCAAGGATGCCAGACCAAGAATCCTGAATATGACAGTGGGTTATATACCCTGACAGGGGAAAACTGGATCCTGGGACTAATATCATCATGATTAAATTGATCAGCCCAGCACAATAGTAGATTGTGGGGACCGCGCTCTGAGAAGGCAGTAGCGAGGAGGAAGAGGAAGAATGCTGTATGCCAAAGATCGTCCCAAGCAGCGTTGAGTATTGACAAGTGTACTCTTCTTGAACCAATGAAGTATTTGATCAGGTGTCTGAAGAAGTGTTCTCATGCCTTGGTCCTTTCCTCGCTGGAAATCTAGACAAGAGGGGGATGTGTTGAGATTTTTGCCCATATTCCCAGCCTGCTAGATTATCTGGTATCACTAGGAAAATTCCCTAAGGCAAAGTGAATCAGAAATTGGTTTGCCCAGGTTTTGGAGGAACCACGTTAGCGGGATTTTGGAATATTCGCCTGGTTGTATCTGTCAGGGACTAATCCAGATGAATACTTAAGATCTCATTGGGTGGAGTTGCTGACGAAATAGGGGCATCTGATAGTGATTAACTATCAGTTGTACCAATTGGGATTGGTCAGGTTTCATCACTGACTGATTGGGAATGAATAGTAAGTTGCGAGGCGAGTTATGCTGCCTGCAACTAGTGAATCAATTGGTTGGTGAGTACCTGCCATAGGGGGTAATAAGTCACATTACCTAAGCAAGTTGCTAGCCAAATATGGTTGGTTTGCTTGGATCAAGAGTAAAACGTTAAGGGCACGTTTTCTGACTCTTTCCATTTGAGGTCTCGAGGATGTCCAATGACAAAATTCTAGCCAGGATGGGGAAGACCATCACTGCCAAGATGAGAATGGGTGATTCAACAGCAATGGCTGCCGTTTCATCAAAGAGGTGTCAACTGAGGGTTAGACAGCCGAATTCCCCAGAATATAATTCCCTAGGATTTACTATAATAAAAAAGTACTTTACAGAGCTTAGAGTTTACACTAACATTATCAATTTGGTGTATAGTTAAACTATCAGCTTCTATTGTGTTGTTCTATCTCAAGGATATTATTGCAGAGGGCAATAATTGGTAGACTCTCAGAGAGAAGAGTAAAGATCCAAGCGAGGATCTAGAGAAGAAGGAACCACAATCAGGGATAGCTGCTGACTGTGTGTTGGGCTAAACGAGACTGTCACTGGATCTTAGCAAAGATTGGTTGGACAAGAGTATAGGGAATGAATCCCACAAGTACAACTTTACAAGTATTTAATTGGGAATACTGGCCGAGCGTTGGGCCATAATATAATTCATACTCAACTACGGACAATAATCTCCATACTATTATTGATTAATAATAAATTCTATACAACACAACAAAGTGCACGAGGAAATTGAACTTGTGCAGTAAAAAGGTTACTGGGTTGCTTGCGAATAGCAGCCCATAAGTAAATTTTTACACCAGGTAATCTTACTTTATATATGGAATATTGCACTAGCAGAAGTTCAAATGAAGATGGTAAACAATGAGCTTTAGTGCACCAATGAATCCTGAAACTGTTAAGGTAGATTTGGACAATTGAAAACCAGGATTGGATAATAAAAACTACAAGTCAAAAAATAAAATTAAAAAGTAATTCTTTGGTAATGATGTTTGTCACTCAAGTCAGATGAACTTTACTAAGTCTTACCCCTATTCCTTAAGCATAATACTCAACAGCCTACATCTTGTAGGTTGATGAGATTATTTTTTTAATTCTAAAAAAACCCCAAAAAATACAAAAAATATATTAATTATATTAATTTTTTCAAATTTTGATATTAATGTTTATGAAGAGACTAGCCCATTTATTATTAGAGCAAGTGGTGTGTATGCCACCCCTTGGCTACCTTGTTGGTTTGTATTAGCAACGGTAAACAAGAAACCAAAAGATCAGCTTCCATATACTTAAAGTCCACCTGAATTCCCTCTCCACCAATCTGTATTTCCATTTACAACATTCACCCCATATCATAATGGCTGTGCCTTGTGGCCTAAGACATTTTACTGGTCACTAAGCATCCACAATGGAAACTTTTTTACTTGACACCAATTTCTTGACAGTATTTGCTTTTAAATAAAAATAGCATAGTTCTACCTCCCACTATAGCCAAAAGATACTTTAATTTTGAGATAATAAGTATATCTCTGCCTCCCACTTAAGTCACCTAAAGTACTTACCTAAAACAAAAAAATAGTATAGCTTTACCTCCTGTTGGACTTTTGGAGATTTTTAGCTCGCTGGTGCTTATAAGCCTAAAAATCCAACAACTGGGGGAGAAAACCACTTAAAATAAAAAGGTTAATTAAATAGTAAGAACTTAGGAATTTGAGCTTTTTTGTGACTATTGATGGCTGCGGGGGTTCAGGAAAGATCCCTATTTTTTCATTAATAATTCATATTTAGCATGTTAGAGTTTGAGGTTTGAATTGCTTAGCACATTCCAAATTAGGAAGTATGTGAGAAGGACCTATCAGGTTGTTTTAAACTTGCGTTGGTTTAGGAAACGGCTGAAAGGGGCTGACAATAGGGAATTTGGCTCCATGAGGTAAGGCTTTCATCAATTTCACCCAATCGCTGGGAGGGTAAAGAATCTCACTCCATTGATCCCCCTTTGACTCTAAAAAAAGGCTGGTCGCCACGGTGCAACCTCTGCAATAAAAATGGAATTTGGCCAAGAGCTCAGAATGCTCCAACCCCCAAACTCATAGGATTATTCTGAGTTTTAGTAGGAAACTTAGAGCCCTGATTTATTGGGTTCCACTGAGAGTTGGCCAGGGTCTGTTGGCTGGTGGAATCGTTTTTAATAATAAATTTGATAGTTGTATTATTGGAAGCAGCTAAATATCCAATGTTTCTCCAATTTTCCCCTGTTTGCCCCCAACATTCTTACTTTGCAGCCTGGGGGGCAAATGTCCGACATTGCCCCCTCAAGAATTTTGGGGGGAGAATAGGGCCAAAGGAAGCGCCCATGAACTTGGTTGATGGTGATCCCAAAAGCAAGGGATTTGATGAATATTCATCTCCTCGCTTGTAGGTGACTGAAAAGGGCCCTTCCCAAATAGAGTCAAGCTTTTCACTTCTTGGAGTGATTCAGTTGTGGTAATAGAGGACCAAGTTGGATACCTGAAATGAGGGAAGAGGGGCCCGGAGTTCATTTGCGGCTTGGCTCTTCTTTGGTAACAGTCTTTGCTAAATTATTCATAGCCTCAGACTGTAGTTGGATGATTTGCTGGGCCAACTTTCTTATGGCTTGTTCAGGATGAGTCCTATCAGAGAAGACATCTTTAGCTTTTAACGCTGGTACCCCAGGTTCTCGCCCATATAACACTCAGAAAGGGGACATTTTAAGTATATGATGATAGCTAATGCAATAAGCCATAAGCGCACTGGGCAAGTAGAGATCCCAGTAAAGAGGGTCTGAACCGGCCATCTTCCACAATATAGAGACTGGGGTCCCATTAGCTCTTTCTACAGCCCCATTGGTGGATGGATTGTAAGGAGCAGATAAAAGTTGTTGCGTCCCCATGGAAATGGCAAGAAGCTTTACCACCCTGGAAGTGAAGTTTTTTCCGTTATCACAAAGGAGGACCTGGGGACAACCATGCCACGTGAAGATGTATTGATGTAAAAAGTTAGCTGTGGCTTTGGCAGTCTGAGCGGGGAGAGCCACAGCTTCAACCCATTTAGTAAAATGATCTATACCAACCAAGATATAATGATTACCCCCGGTAGTCTGAGGGAGAGGACCTACCACATCCAAACTAATGGTGTGGAAAGGTTGATGGGGCGTCATAGGTTGGTACTGATAATAGGATTTGAAGTGGAATTGTTTTTTGCAGGTCAGGCAGGCTTTCAAGACTTCCGTTATGGTTTCCATGATGCCCTCCCAATAATATCGCTCTTTAACCCACTCATAGGTTTTCCTGACTCCGCCATGGCCCATGAGAGTATGAGACTCCATGATCGTGGGTATGCGCTCAGATGGCCGGAGATAGGGCAACCATTTGGCCCCACTTGCTTGCACAACTTCCCACTCTCCACCTTGGTATTTCGAGAGTGCCAAGCTAACATCTTTTGTACAGGCTCATCTTCATCAGCCCACACCCCAGGAGTCATTAGGAGGTCATGCAACCTCTCAGCTTCACTATTGTCAAGGTGAAGAACAGGCAAATGCGTTAACCCATCAACATTCAATGGCATGTCCCAGCATGATGCTCAATAGTCATATCATAATGCTGGAGCTTAAGAGCCCAGCGAGCCAACCGTCCAGTGGGATCCTTCAAATTCTGCAACCACTTTAGAAAGGCGTGGTCAGGGATTACTTTGAAAGAAGTGCCATAAAGGAAAGGGCGGTATTTCTTAACAGCAAGCAAGACAGCTAAGCACTCCTTCTCAGTGACGCTGTAATTACGCTCAGCTTTTGAAAGCATTTTGCTAAAATATGACACAGGATGATCAACCCCATTTTCGTCCAATTGAGCTAAGATAGCTCCAACGGCATAATCAGAAGCATCTGTGAATAACATGAAGGGCTTGCCATAGTCAGGGTGATGGAGTATTGGCCTTTTTTGTAATAAAGCCTTCATGCTCTCAAATGCAGCTTTTTGTTCAGCACCCCAATGGAAAGGGGTGTTTTTAGCCAGGAGACGGACAAGGGGCTCACTGAGTTGGTCGAATTTAGGGATGAATTGATGGTAGTACCCCATCATGCCCAAAAAGATTTGTATGTCCCGAAGGGTTGTAGGAGGTGGCATCTTAGATATTGCTTCAACCTTGTCTTGTAGAGGTTGTACCCCATCCTGGGAGATGGCGTGTCTGAGGAAGTCCAGCTTCTTCTGGAAGAATGTACACTTGGAGGGCTTTAGTTTGAGGTTGGATGCCCGCAAGCGTTGAAACATCTCTTTTAGGTGCGCGAGATGCTCATTAAAAGTTTTCAAGAAGACTGTGATGTCATCTAAGTAAACAATGACACAACTCAGCTTAAGGTCCTGGAGGATGTGATCCATGGCCCGCTGAAAAGTGGCGGGTGCATTGCACAACCCTTGAGGTAGCCGAGTGGGTTGAAATAAGCCCTTGCTGCAGATAAGGGCGCACTTCTCCTGATCCTGTGGAGAAAGGTTCATCTGCCAGTACCCACTAGCCAAGTCCATGGCGGAGAAGAATTTAGACCCAGAGGGTTGGGCTAGCACATTATCAATGCGGGGGATAGGATAGCTGTCCTTCTTAGTGAGGTTGTTCAGCTTACGGTAGTCCATAACCACCCAATGACCCCCATTTTTCTTCTTTATCAACAGGAGTGGGGAAGACCAAGGGCTTTGGGATGGCACTAGCAACCCAGCATCTAGCAGCTGTTTGAGCTCCGTTTGCATCTGTATCTCTTCAACTTTTGACTTGCAGTAGGGTTTATAGTGGATAGGATGAGTATCCCCGATGTCAATAGTGTGCATCCAACATTTCTTATGTCCATAGTCACTATCAGACTTGGAGAAGATATTGCTGTAGGACTCCAGTAAAGAATGAACTTTAGTAAGCTCCGCGGGAGTTAAGTCCTCCAAGATATGAACAGTGGGCAATGTACATCTTGACTGGTCAGCAGGTAAGCCCAAATCTGCCATAGACCCAATACAGTGGACCTGGTTTATGTCCTCAAGGGGAAGCAACAAGCCTCTTCCGATCTCCTGGTGCTTTTTCACCACCATATCCTTCTTGGTAAGGTTTCCAAGTAGTAGGTTAATGGGGCGATGATAAGCAGGATCTAATACGCCTAGCAGAACTCTAGGCTCCAAGGAGCTAACTCCATCAATGCTTGTTAGGTGCAATAAAAAGTTGCGGGGGATTTGCATAGTAACCTTGGTGTCTAGCACCTTCTGTTCACCCGCTTTAATTACTACCTCTTCTGTAGCATAGAAAGGGATACCCTCGAGGACGTCCACTGATGGAGGCAACATCTTGGTATTACGTCCTGCCATTGTGTAGTGTAGGGACAAGGCAGAAGAGGGAAACTCAACAGTACAGATGAAATCTTTTTTATTGAGCTCTTCATTGGCTAAAATCAGAGGTACCTCATAGTTAAGCAGGGAGAGATAGCCCTGTTTTAGATTGATGATCCCCTCATACTCAAGTATGAACTGGTACCAATGAGCATGTCATATGTATTGTTGGTTAAGGCTACCGCTGGGGCTGAGAGGAGAAGTTTCCCAAATTGGATAAAAAAATGATGAGTAAGCCCCAATGGCGCGGGTATTGGTTGGCCCTGCCGTTCCAAACTCTTGATTATAGTCAAGGTCAGGAGCCAACTTAATTTTTTTCATAAGCCTTGAAGACACAACATTCACAGGAGACCCAGTGTCAAGAATAGCCTTAATCCACACTCCCTTAACAACAACTTCTACTTTAGTTAAAGTTCCACCCAGATTGGGGGGAAGAGCAAGAACCTCCTTGAGATAGAGCGTGGAGGCAAGGCAGTTGGCAGTCCCATTATATCTCTCCTGGATAATTTGCAATGTATACACACTCTGAGGGAGCCGAAGCATTGATGCAACAAGCTGATCCGCATCACTGGCGGTATCAATAACCTCCAGGCCTCTCAACACCTGATAAAGATAGGTGCGGCTGGGCACTTTAGCCCAATCCACTCGCTCTGGTTTTAAGTGATTGGGTACCTCCACTTCCCCTGGGGCTCCTAAGACATAGTGACCATTATCTTCACAACCCCCCTCAATCTCATCATCAGAGGGATTCTCAATACAGGTTAGAGAGTCCATAGGGGATGTGGGGAGGTCAACGCTTCCCTTCTTAGGTGAAGGTATGTGATTGACAACAGCTTTAACTTGAGCCTTAGGAGGGATAGATTCAGGTTGCCCCATGGTTATAGGTTTAGTGCAAGGTACAACTAAAGGTGAGGCCAGTGGGGATAAAGGTAGCGCCTTGTGAGAATGTGACGCTTCAGGCACTTTGGGAAACTGCTCTGCCAAAGGAGGGGAGCCAGGCAAAGTGATAGCTAGCTGTGTCAGCTGCACTTTTGAACCAGAGGATGAAAAGGGCAGTGCCCTGGAATTGTATGCTTCAACTTCAACAGCATTAGGTCGAGCAGTGGCTGGGTGCTTTGGTGCACCAGGTGGTTTAGCTTTTGTGACCTGGCCATTTGACCCATTGTTAGTGGGGGCAGTTGGAACCTGAGGAAAGGGTTTAGACTTAAATGTAGGCTTTAAAAATAAAGATGGGCCAGCAAAAGGGGCATCTACTTTCACCATTGGGGTTAGTTGAGCTGGAACTGATGAGGAGCACTGCCCTGTCACAGCTATAACCATTGGCAACTCCACAGGGTCAGGTTTCCAAAGGGAGACAGCCATAGTAGATGCAACATTGGGTGGCGGGGAAGCCTGACACATTGCTCCTTGTGTAGGATCAAGCTCATATATCTCCGCTACCTCTAACAAGGCCTTCTTTATATTGTATATATTCTTGAAAGTGCGCTTTATGGAAGTGAGATGCATGGCTAACGCAGGATAGGCCACCAAGCCAGCCAAGATAGCTGCAATAACATCATCTAGGGGTAGCATTTTAGCAAGCAATAGGGGTTGCGCTTTCATGTAAAAGCGTTCAACAAAGGAGGCAATTGATTCACCCTGTGATAGGCTAAGGCACATGAAGGCCTGTTTCTGCCTTTTCAAACTTTGTAATGAGCTGAATTCTTCAGTTAAGGCTTGCTTCACCTCCGCCCAGGTGCTAAGGGTAGCCATGTGTGGAACCATGATCTCTTGGGCGCCATGACTCAAGCAAGGAAGGAGGTGCTTAATTTTAAGATGATCTGTTGCCCCTTCCATAGCAACTTCATACATAAAGAGGAAAACAGCAACACTTCCCTCACCCGGGGTGAACTTATCCCTAAAAGGGGGTTTGTAAATGAGAGGAGAGGCCCCATAAGGGCCTGGTGAAGAGGGCTGCTCAAGCCTTTTTAGGTGAGACAAAGCACTGGCTAGTTGCTGCTCCAAGGCAGTCAGCCTTGGTTCCAAGTTAATTGTCATTTTTTAAGGAGTTTGGTGGTATACAGGCACCCCTGTAGTGAGCACCACTTGTTGAACTTTTGGAGATTTTTAGCTTGCTGGTGCTTATAATCCTAATTATCCAACAACTGGGGGAGAAAACCACTTAAAATAAAAAGGTTAATTAAATAGTAAAACTTAGGAATTTGAGCTTTTTTGTGTATTTATTGATAGCCGTGGGGGTTCAGGAAAGATCCCTATTTTTTCATCGATAATTTATATTTAGCATGTTAGAGTTTGAGGTTTGAATTGCTTAGCACATTCCAAATTAGGAAGTATGTGAGAAGAACCTATCAGGTTGTTTTAAACTTGCGTTGGTTTAGGAAACGGCTGAAAGGGGCTGACAATAGGGAATTTGGCTCCATGAGGTAAGGCTTTCATCAATTTCACCCAATCACTGGGAGGGTAAAGAATCTCACTCCACTAATCCCTCGTTGACCCTAAAAAAAGGCTGGTCACCGTGATGCAATCTCTGCAATAATAATGAAATTTGGCTGAGAGCTCAGGATGCTCCGACCCCCCAAACACATAGGATCATTCTGAGTTTTAGTAGGAAACTTAGGGCCTTGATTTATTGGGTTCCACTGAGAGTTGGCCAGGGTCTGTTGGCTGGTGGAATCGTTTTTAATAATAAAATTGATAGTTGTATTATTGGAAGCAGCTAAATATCCAATGTTTCTCTGATTTTCCCCTGTTTGCTCCCCAACATTCTTACTTTGCAGCCTGGAGGGCAAATGTCCGACACCTCCCACTGAAGCTAAAAAAAGGTGAAATTAAAATAAAAAATATAACTATCCCACTCACAAAAGTAAAAAAACCTATTGGACATCAGAATAAAGAATAGCTCTACCGCTTACTGGAGCTACAAAGTTATTTTCCTTTAAGGGAAATGCAGTGTAGCACCACCTATCATTGGAGCACCTAAAATTTTACCTTTGATACCCAAAATAATAAGACTCCACCTCCCATTGGAGTCACCAAAATCATATCACATTAGAATAAAAAATAGCATAGCGCAGCCTCCTGCAGAAACAAAAAAATAGTTGCTACCAAATTAAACAAAAGATAATCCACTTAGCTTTAACTCTAGCAGAAACTTGCAAAAAATTTTACCATTGCAATAAAAGATTTTTCTTAACCTAGCATATACAGCTATTTTTTTCTATCACTATACATCAAACAACATATAGTATTAGTTCCTTTAGACCAAAATATATTATATATTGCTTTTACCTTTATATTTAAAGACTATGGTATAACTTTAAAAGATATAAAATGCTCAAGTATACTTAATTGAATATAAAAAAATCTATGACTATACATGTTTCCATAAATTCATGTTTCTATAAACATCTGTAATTTGATACAATCTCAATAAGAAGTATACCATTAAAGCAAAAATAAGTTTGGCTAAATTATTTAAAAAATTGTACAACTAAAAATGTATATACTATGTATAACCTCATCCAAACTTTTTTAGTTGGCAAGGATAATTTGAAACTAGTATATAATAACGTCTATTTTATGTGGAAAATGCAATCCAAAGCCAAAAAGTATTTTAAGTTTAGGTTTAATATAGTCGTCTCAATTAAATATTGAATTCTAATAAATGCGTGCAACCTAACCCTTAATAGATAATTATATTATAAAAATTAAGGAACCCTAAAATTATAAACCTTAAAATCACGTTTACCTTTTGTTTTAATGTTTTTAATAATAAAGCACAACTAATCTATTGGTCGAAGCTGTTAGTAAACGTTAAAAATTATAGTCAACCTACCTTCTTTTTGCACAAAATAAACCTTGAGACGAGAAAAACAAAAAACTCCTTTATCTTTAGATAGTACCAGGAGGCTCAAACTTAAATGAGCTTAAACAATTGTCTTGCCTAATTTGGCTTAAATTAAAGCTAGGCAGCTTTAGTGCTTTGGCTTTAAAAACATTTAACCAACTGGCTTTATTTGACTTAGATCAATTTTAAGACTTTCTTAAATCAGATTAGGTTAAGAAGAATCAAAATATTATACAATAGGTTTATTCAATTGACTGTATGTGATATAGATTACAACCTATAACAGTCTAAAGTTAGTTTAGAATGATAGGCGCATAGTTATGGTATTATAAGAAAGACTAAGCTGATTGACTGCATTCGTATAATCAAAACATAAACATCTCAAAATAAGATTAGATTGATAAGCATAAAGCTTAGGTATCATAATAAAAAAGATTTATCCGATTGCCTGATTTGATTTAAATCAAAATTTAAAAGATTTCAAAATAAGAATAGTTAGATACTATAATAAGAGACCAATCTGATTAGCTGCATTGGACTTAGACCAAAATTTAAAACATTCCAAAATAAAATTAAGTTAATAAGTTTAAACTTCAAGTATTATCTTAAAAAGATCAACTTGAGGGACTGCATTTGTATTAGACCAGAACTAAAAATATTCTGTTTCAGATTAGTTTTATAAAGATAAAGGGTAAGATTGTATAATAGAAAAGGTAAATCTGATGGGCTGCATCATTCATGATTATTAAAGAATCAGAAAATTTATTTTATCTATGGAGAATCTAATTGTATATAAATCTTAAGAATACTCCAAATACCTCTAATTGGCTGCTACAAAAGCTTAGGGTAGAAAAGTGATATTTAAAAGCCTGATTAGCTGCATTTTAAGCTTCAAATCGATGTTAATTTGATCACTGAATTGTGACTTTATAAAATTTATTAAAGATGACTTAAAAACCAAATTACTAAACAATTTGGCGGTAGCATTGCTAAAAGCAAGTATAAAAAGTGATGTCATGTTACAAGTCAATAAACAGAAGGACACCAAAATCACAACCTGCCTTAACCTTTTCAATCTTTCGACGCATATATGCGTCCAAAAAATGGGGGGTGATGTAAGTCTAAAAACGCATATATGCGTCTAAAAACCGAGGGGTATGTAAATCTAAAAACGCATATATGCGTCCAAAAAATGAGATTTACATATATTTATTTCAAAATTTGTCGAATATTCTTGTTACGGACAAAGACCAAATTTACCAAAAAATTATGTTACGGACAAGGACAAATTTACCAAAAATTCGTTACGAACAAAGACCAAATCTACTAAATATTTATGTTACGGACAAGAACCAAAATGATTACAAAAAGAGTGAACGTCGGCTAAGAAATTCGTGCCAAATTTAAGACCAAAAAACGGATGATTTTTTTGAAGATGACTGAAAGGGTTAAAGAGTTATGCAATAAAAAAGCATGCCAATCTCGCTTTCTATACCAGGGGGTTGAAGATATAAGCTTAATTAGGTGAGCTCAAAAATAAAGTGCGCAAAATGTAGTGCCTAGGAGCATGGGTTAAAGACAAGCTCACACTGGCACAGTCCTTAAACTGTGCCACCTGCTACGCTCTGTGCCCCTTATTTACTTTTAAACACTATCATTTATGCCACTCGGACTAACAGCATTGCTGTTGCCCTCATGGCCAGAGAGCTGATTATTTACGTTAATATTATAAGTCAAGATAGTGCTTTAAAGTTTAATATGTGCTATTATATCACAACTTCAACTATAATGATATAAGTTTTACCAATATAGATTCATACTAAATATTAACTTAAGCATTAACATAAACAAACTAAAGGTACTGCTTCAGTAAAAATAATAAGCTAGAATATACAAAGAGTTTAAAGTATAGTGAGCTTTATATAGCTCAGATTTAATGGCAATTATTAAGACTAAAGAAATTTTAATATAATATTTTTAAACCAAACTAGCATTTTTTGTTCAGTGTTATCTATAGTTATATAGGTATAATAAGTATCTATGTAAAGAAATTACAAATATTAAGCTTAACAGATAAAAGTTTAGCAAAAATAAAACTAAGTAAAGCTTTTTAAAATTAGTTATTTTTTAAAATGCTGTTATAAGTTTAAATTAAAAATTTATTAAATAAATAAGCTTACAAATTCAAGCAGGATAAGTATAATCAATATCAAATACCTTAGTATAGATAAAGCCAGAATTATCCAAGAAATTTAATTAATTATCGAATGTAGATTAAATAAAACAGGTACATGTATAAGTCAATCATTATGAGCAAACTCTTTAGCAAGCTATATAAGAACAAAAGCAACATATTACCAGAAAGTTAAAAATGGAGCATTGATAATGTTTAGATTATTTAGAGTATTAAAAAGCTGAAAAACTCAGCATAGTTTAATTAGATACCAATTTAGCACTCTTTATAATAAGCAATAAATATATTTGCTTTATTGTAACAGATTGAGTAAAAAATACTAAAACTTATCTCAAAAAAATAGTAAATGTTTCAGATGATAACAGGCAGGATATGCTGAAATCAAAAACAACATAAAACTAGCTTAATTAGATCAATTAAGAACATTCAAACTTAACTTAAAAAGAAGTTTGTAACTATTTCAAATAATTACAGATGATCATACTGGAAACAAACATCCAATAAAAAATAGTGATAACTGGTAAAAAGATTAACTTGAAAAAGATGCCGATAAAAGTTTCAAGTTTTAAATAGTTGTATGAGAAACATATACTAACTTTATTAACTTAATAGCTATAGTTATAGAAATTTAAGTGTAAACATTAAAAAGAATACCTTGAAAAAGGTGTTGAACATTTCATACTAAAAAATATACACTTACATTGGTCTAAAGATTATATTTTTGCAGTTTAAATGTGGGTGTCATCACTAAAATAATTAGTACTACGAACTCTACATTTTATTATAATATTTGGGTTTATGTATAAAGTTGTTTCAGCTTATCTAAAAACGCGATAGCTGTTTACGTGATATTGACATCGATAAAAGCACTATGGAATCAATCCACATCAACATAATTTAAGCTCAACATTGGAGCTTAATTTAAATTTGATTTTATTGGTTGAATTTGTCAGTTCAGAAAATCCAAATTTATTTTTAGAATCTATTTTTATCGGAGAATCTAATTCTAAATTTTAAGGTCATCTCCGATTAGCTGGTAAGAAGCACTGAAGCTCGAAGAACTAATCACAAATTGGCTACTACATAAGCCTCGAATTGCCGAGGATTCGAATAGCTGCATTCGATGACATGTGCCAACCTGAGCCTTACCAAAGAATATCAGCTGCTTAATAAAGGTAAATGAAATCAGTCCACCTTTAACGCTTTGTGCTTAAAAGAATATGCTGCGTACACGAGGTATATTGATGGGGCAGAGGTGCCTCACCCTAAGCCGAGGCAATATTAAGTATGGTAGAGTTATTAATACAAGAGGACTCACCTCAATTCAATCCAAGGGCGCCATCGATCAGGAGGCTGGTGGCAACCTTACCCCCAATGAAAGTAATTTTAGTAATATAGCTGCTGTTAACCTTTACAGAGTCGCAAGGTTTTATCGTCGAAGCAAAAAAATTCAAATACGAGGCCGATTTATATGGATGTCCAGGCAACCTCGCCCCTGGATCCCAGGGTTCTCGATGCCATGCTCCCCTACATGACACAGTTTTATGGTAACCCACACTCCAGGACGCACCAGTATGGATGGGAAAGTGAGAAGGCCGTTGAAAAGGCCCGCGAAGTAGCTTTGTTCTGGAAATACTTCTAATCTTGTTAGCAAGTTGCAAGCTTAATTGGTGCCGATCCGAAGGAAATTGTATTTACTTCGGGTGCGACCGAATCAAACAATATGAGCATCAAGGGCGTGGCGAGGTTTTATAAGGGGAAAAAGAAACATCTGATCACCACACAAACTGTAAGCCTGTTATAAATTTAGAGCATTGCCTCTGGAAGTTGTTTGGCTTAGAATTTGTTTTACATGATATCTATAAGCTTTTTTGGGTTTTTGTTTAATAACTGGGTGCCTCATTCTGCTGTTGCTTTTGAGCGGCTTTTTTATGACTGAATTTGCTTTGATTTTTAGCTTCTTTAATAAGACTGACTTATTCTCTGGTTTTGTTTGTTGAGTTTTTAAATTCTTAGTCTTTCGCATCCTTGGATCAGATGGAGTTTCATTTTATTTTTGTTGAGTAGCTTGGTTTTTCATATGAATAAAATTGCTATTCATTAAGATACTCGGTGTTTTTGGTTGCACTTTTGTTTAGTGTCACTTTGGGGGATCTCACTTATTTATATATGACTAGTATAATGTAAGGTTCCTTCTTTTTTAACATATTTTGGTCAATAGGAGCACAAATGCGTTCTTGATTCTTGTCGTGTACTTCAAGAGGAAGGATTTGAAGTGACCTACCTTCCGGTTCAACCTAATGGACTAATCGACCTCGCCAAACTTAAAGAAGCCATCCGCCCTGATACGGGGTTGGTTTCTATCATGAGCGTGAACAATGAGATTGGAGTTATTCAGCCGCTTAAAGAAATTGGGAAAATTTGCCGAGAAAACAAGATCTTTTTTCATACCGATGCTGCCCAGGCAGCTGGCAAAATTTGGCTGGATGTGAACGAATTCAACGTGGATTTAATGTCAATTTCTGGCCACAAACTCTACGGACCTAAAGGCGTTGGGGCGCTGTATGTGCGTCGTCGTCCCAGGGTTCGCCTTGAGCCTATTCAGAGTGGCGGTGGCCAGGAACGTGGTATGCGCAGTGGCACACTCCCCACTCCACTTGTGGTTGGGCTTGGTGAGGCATGCCAGATTGCCAAACTTGAGCGAGAAGTAAGGAATTATTAGTGATATCGATTAAATTTTAGTATGATCATCAACGTGTTCAAAAGTTGGCCACCCGCTTAATTACCAAAATTACTGACAATGTCTCTCATGTTGTTCGTAATGGTGACCCCAACAGCTCCTATCCAGGTATGAGACCAAGGTGGGTACCATTAACATGAGTTAGGGTGCATTAATCTTTCTTTTGCCTATGTTGAAGGGGAGTCGTTGTTGATGGCGCTAAAAGATATTGCCTTATCATCGGGAAGTGCCTGCACGTCAGCCTCTCTTGAGCCTTCTTACGTCCTCCGTGCCCTTGGAGCTGATGATGACATGGCTCATAGCTCAATTCGGTTTGGAATTGGTCGGTTCACCACAGAGGAAGAAGTTGACTTTGTATCTGACAAGGTCATCAGCCACGTAGGCAAGCTAAGAGAGATGAGTCCACTTTGGGAGATGGTGCAGGAAGGAATTGATATCAAGTCAATCCAATGGTCTCAACACTAACTCCATTTTCATTGTTGCTTCCAAACCATCCTCTGTATAAGTCATATGCTAACCTTTTACACAAATCTGCATACTAGGCCTAGTATTGCATTGAGCTCGTTAGACAATGTTTTTATATAAATACTTTATCACTCTACCTAATACAATATAGGTAGCCCATTGATATTTTAATAAGCATTTTTCGCTCACTGGCTTGGATAGAATTTTATTCTTTTACATCACCAGACAACGGAATATCCATTAATTTACTAATGATATTAAACCTGATGACTGGTATGAAATATAGCTAAAGCCATCATGGCGTTAATGCAATATTACTTCCTTGGTTAACTATAGGAGTAAAGATTGAAGAAAACTAACCAAGTGTACACAATTTTAATAACTTAAGCAGGATCTTGCTATGATAATGTCAGCCAAAGCTTGGTATTTGTTAATCTGAGAAATACATTATTTTCTGCCACTATCTTGAATGAATTTTGATTTCTGAAATTTAACTTTAAAGTTTTAACAATTCAATTGATACTGGTATTTATACCACAAGGGAATTTGTGGGAGGTTAATTGTCACTGACTTCAATGCATACAAGGTGTTGAATTTTAGGCCTAATTCAATTGCGTTGGTTCTTCTTCTGAGGTAAGTTGGAGTTTCAAGTATCTATTGTTTGGAGACAATAGACCAGATGGTGACAATAGTTAAGATATAACTCCTTGGTAATAGCACTTTGATGTCATATTCTTCTGTTGTTACTTGGATGATGGCATGCTGCCCTGATCTTACTGATCCCAAGTAAATTCTCAACTTAATACAACATAAAGTATTAAACATAAAAAGCTTATAGATTAAACTATGAACTTGCAGTAATAGTTGATTGTACTTTATTAGTATCAACTTGGAGATAATTTATAGGGTTTGATGTTAACCACATCTTATCTATGATATCTCATTTTCAATGGCACTTGGCCAGTGGAATATATAAAATATTTGTTTAAGGGTCTACAATCCTTTGACTCATGGTATCTCGCACGGCCTCAGGGTCAGTATCAATTTTATCAATATTCTCAAGATATCATTTCTAACACATCTGTAAATGGCTGAACTGATGCTCTTCTCAAGCAATCAGCAGCACATACCAAGGCAATTCATACCACTAATTAGTAATTAAATTGATTGAATCTTGATCAATATTAAAATCTAATTTTGACAGACCAACAAAGCTCATGTGCCCAAGTCATTAAGTCAACTATTATTACTAGTCTGACCTAACCAGCAAATACCTCAAGCCTGTGTTATCATAGTCAGATATTATTAAGTGGAATTGTTAGGCCACACATTCTAAGTTTGGATATACTTAGGATATTTTTGGTCCATAATTACCAATAATTTTGATATAGTATATAATAAATTAGCATCAGCTAATATTATTATTTCCCCTATCAAATTACCCAATGATTTAGGTCCAGTCAACCATTCAACACAAGGTAAATTTTTTGAAAAGATCCATCAAGTCTTGCAAAGATATAAATCTAGACAAAGGTACAATTGCTTGGAAGCAGACTTAACTAAAAAAACTCCTGCCTGTTTTTTATTTAAGATTTTATCAAAAGCTGGTTTACAAAGTTGAGCTTATCTACCAGTTGTCCTTGAGGTAAACCTTCTGGTGAATTTTTCAAGGTCAAGTTTGGGTTTTTAACAAGTTATTTGCATATATTTTTGGGGATTTTGGTTTAACTCTTTTCTTGCTGCCTAGTTCCTTTTCAGCAAGACTTTTTGAGATTTGTTTGTGCCAATTTATATTGTTTATGTTAAAATTTGCTAGATATTTGTTGCAACCTTATTACCAAAATTTAGTATTTGGTTGGTCACCTAAATTTTAATGACGCCCCTTCAGGCTTCTGCTATATAGAAATTTAAGAGCATAAGAACCAGCTATATAAGATACCCACCCCTGTGTCTTCTGCTAATATACTATATTGTGGTCCCCACCTTTTATCTATATAGGCTCCTGACCAGGTAGGTACAAGCTTTTAGATAAATCCTTCAAAATGATGATGGTAAATTAAAACTTATCACTCATATGATACTCAGGTAGATGTGGATTACAAACATTTAGTTGATTTAATTTTAATCCTATAGCTATATAGCTATAATAGCCATCTCTTACATTCTGACTTTTGTCATATAGTTGTTTTAAATTAGATCAACTATTTCAGGCTGTTATCAATCTTTGATGGTTGAACAATAGTTGGCAGTACTAATTCTCTTCTATACTGGTTTTGAAAAGTTTTTATTCTAAGGATAACTTATCATGCAAGCTAGAATAAACCTAGAAAAATATTCAATCAATACATTAGGGTCTATATCATCTGCATTTCTCTTAATAGACATAAAGGTTTCAGTAGCTTTCTGCACTGATGAAGATAGCAAAGATGAAGAACATCAGTAGTTTATTTTGGCAAAACATAGTATGTTGATGTGCCATTTGAGGTATAACTTTCTATCATCTTAAATTAAACTTTCAGGCTTCTTTGTCTAGTAATGACTTGGTTAGAAAATTCAGTAGCTATAGTGGCAGAAGCTAATACAGAGGTGACTTAATCCATATATGTGATCTATAGATAAGATTATAAACTAAAGAGAACATAAGCTTCTATGATGGGTTAACCGCACTTATTTTAACTACTTTAAAATCCTTGGTGGGCCCAATATCTGATGCTGGCAGCTGATATTAATTTTTGCATGGGCCTAAGTGATTAAAAGAATACTGTATGGCATGTATGTTTTAATCAACCATTCTTAATAGCAACAAGCAGTTAACTATGGATAGATCTTTTGTACCGCTTATGTTCAAATTGATAGCAACCCTTCATTATTACCTTACATTTCTTATAAATATGAATGTAATGAGGTTAATCATATCATAACCTCATTTATATTAACCTTATCATCTCTATGTGCTAGCTACCAACTTTTTTGGAAACAACTTGCATGCCATTCAGACTTCTGATTCAATCATATGGCCAGTCATGTTTTAAAAAAGACAGTTAATATAGGCATCCAGAGTAGTCCATCTGCATATATTTTATAGTCCAGCATGATGACATTATACCTAATAGTTTTGTAGCTCTAATTACCATTGCGTAATTATTATAAAATTATCTCAACCTTTGTAGCCATATTAATAAAAAGTTAATCAGTGGTGTACTAAGTGCTGACCATACAGAGAGTATGGATATGTCAGATAGCTAGCAGTAATTTAGAAAACTTATAATCATTTAAGCCAAAATATATGTCCAGCTGTTGCATATATCAAATGAGTTGATGCTGAAAAGTCTACTTTCTGTCATCAAGTTGAGAAAAATGGCCTTATCTTTAAAAGATTTCTGCAATTCTCTGACTTCCTGTGAATGGATGTTGGATTAATCCATATCAACATGAAATTTTCTATAAAATAAAGGAAACAATACACTATGGACGGTGCCCAAACCTTGATGGCTTAGATGCAGCATATGCAATATTGTAAAGATCGTTAGGTTGCACAAGAAGGCAACTTAGTTAAACTACAAGTGGAGTTCATTAACAACTGATTAATGAGCTCTAGGCCTTGTAGAGCCTCAATAAAGAGTGTTTCAGAGACTATAAAAGTGGAAGCAGATCAGCATTTACTTTGATAGTACTTTGATATATAATAGTGATAACTACATGAGGAGGTCCACGGCTATCCAAATCACAAGCTCATCCATAAGTTATTTTAATAGTTACATTATATAAAAAGATAATTAACAGAGAAATTGGTCTGAAACAAACAATCTAAAAAAATTGGAGGTCGAGTCATGATTGCTAAGTTTTAACACTATCCCAATTTTAGCGATAAAACCACACTGCCATTGATGGTAGTTTAGTATCTTGAGTAGACCCAAACTTGACTTTAGACTGAAAAATGAATATTTCTGGAACTGATAATACAGTAAAATAATATGCTGCTTAAATCCCTGTAAGGAAGTTAGATGAACAACCCATTTGTTGAAAGTATGATGTTATCTTTAACACCGTTGATGTACCATTTTTTAGCACTAGGTGGTCCCAACCGTTGATGTACCATTTAAAAAGCCATTAGTGACTTCTTGGTTCCAACTTGAGAAAACTTGACCCTTACCCAGCGTTGATCTAAGGTGTGTTTCAGATCAGAAAATTAGCCAACTTATAACCTTTAGACTTTGCTACTTCCATCTTGTTTCTAAGTTTGCAACAGAACTATGCCATGATGCATGAAATTACCCTCTGGTCTTTGAGGTGCCCCCCTTCAGAGGCATCAGAAAGCAATAAGTTTTTGTGGGAAGAATAACTTCATTGTGGCAATTGCTGGGGCCAACTTAGAGCCATCAGCGTCATGGAAGCGCTTGTGGAAAGCGTCAATCAGGTCTTGTATATGAGTGCAATAGAAGGGTGAAACCCAACTTTTTTTCGCAGCATCAAACCCTTTCTATGAATATTGATACTCAAGCCATCTCTTCACTTGTTAAGAGGCCACAATCTTATCCTCACAATATGTTGTCCCTTTTACTAGATATAGCTCTGTTGTCTCAGGAGGGGGCCCTAAAACAGGGTCATCTTACTCTCATAAATCGTGGCCTAGATTTGCAATTTTGAGGGAGTTTAACTGGCGTAGGTATAACCACCATTCTGACAAAGCGGTAGGTCCTAAACTTTTAAGTCCCAGATCATGCATGGCTGCTTTATTAAAAAGTTTCTGGTATATAGCATCAAAAAGCCTTCAGCCTTATACCTGGGCCTTCACTTCTATTCCCATTTGCATTCTCCTTGTAGGTCTTCATGACAGCATCCAAATTTCATTTAACATGGTGTACTTTATTGATAATCTTTGCAGAATCCATTACATCTTTCAACTTGAACCCACAACTGGGTTCATGTTAGGAGAGGGGTTAAGATCAAAGTTGGTTGAGAATGCAGATCAACTATATGAAGAATTATAGTCGATGTTAAAGCTAAATTGAGATAGAGGTAGGTGCAATATCAATATGAGTGATCAGACACAGTATAACACCAAAAAATGTTCAAAGAATTAGTTTGCTCTTTATGTCTACCTATCTGATTGTGGGTGAAGACAGCTGATTGAAAGGGGCAGATCTAAATCCCCCTTTAGGTTGGGACCACCTAATGCTAAAAAAAGAAAAGCAAATCTAAAGAGTTTTACAAAGATTTTCTTAACTTAAAGAAGCTAACTAGGGCCCATGGTCACTGATATCATCTTATAGCAAACCATAGGAAGAGAAGATGTAGGATTATAAAATCTTACCCATTTGAGCAGCTATTACTGTGGTGTGGCAAGGATTTTGTGGGCAAAATTGGAAAATAGCCCACAAACAACATGATGATAACGTACCCCATCAATAGGGGTTGCTCAACAATAAAATTGACCAAAAGAAATTCTAAAGCCCTTTTGCTTTTGTACTGGGATCACTAAATAGTAAGGGGCTGACAATTTGGTTTCATCCTGTTGCACACCAGGCACTCCTTGGTATACTAAGCCACCTGTGATGTTACTCCCTTCCAGTGTAAGGAGAGTGTCTATAACTCTCCTGTTTCAAGCATGGTGGGGCATGGTGCACAGAGACAACGCAAGAAAACTAGCCGTTAATAATACAGCTGCTAGTGCCCAGCAAATGGTGCTGGAGCAACAACAGCTTAAAAAATAATGCTAGAATTAACCAGCCAAAAGCGTCGCAGTGTGCACAGAGAGAAGGGGCAAACAACCCAGGTTGGAGGGTACCTGGGCGAACCAACGGTGCATGAGGTGAAAATCAGATTGTGTTTACAATGTCAAGGTTAATGGAGCTCAAGACCTCCTTGAAGAGGTTTGCACACAGGATCATTAGAAAAAGCATAAATTAAAATGGTAAAACAGGGACAAGGTTTATTTGGGAAGTTGACCAACAAGGAATGTTGGTCGGGATAAACATATTTAAACACCAATGGGGGAATAAGGGGTTAGCATAAGTGGACCCAAGCACTGAGCCACCAATAGGCACATGCTACCATCCAGATTGGTAGAATATGCTGAAACTGACTTCACCTGTGTAATTGACTGAAGTTGGATTTAACCCAAATGTGTGATTTTGTAAATGGAACGGGTTTCAAAAACCCCATTCCTCAACAAACTGAACCAAACCATCTGCATTTGTTATGTAGACCGTTCATTTTAACACCTGGGCCATAGTAAGGGACTGGGCTGTGGGATCCACCGACGGATGCACAAACTATTTTATCAAAATAAGAAACTTACTTTTTAAATAAAAGTAATAATAAACGCTTTATTAAAGTTTCATATGGTTTTTTTATTGTTTATGCGGGGCAAGCCAAAAGAGCCCCTTATTCAATACTAGTATTTCATATTTAAACTAGTTCAAATCCTGGGGACATGGGAATTTAAGGCTAAAGTATTATAAAGCTGAGTCATCCAAATTAGGAAATATAGGCTT